>JTDE01000436.1:133668-176883 GCA_014338405.1 Paragonimus skrjabini miyazakii | reverse complement strand
GCTTTTAGGCTAAAGGCTTTGATTGTGAACCCTAGTCGTTCTCCTGACTAGGTCTGAACGTCCTGGCAGTATCTTAATCTACATACAAACATTACTATGGTGTATATAAATCCTTCCCATCCTCACAACCCGTTAAGAAGTCAGCATTTGACTAGCTCGAATAAACAACGCAGAAGTAGATTTCCAGAGCTAGAACACATAATGCACTGGTTAACCTGAGTCGGAAACTTGTTCAAAGTTATAATGTTCATTCTGGAACAAACTAGAAGAAAATATCACGACAGTGTCATAAACAGATGAATTCAAACTCAGACATGATGGACCAATTCAGGAAAGCAAGCGGCTCCAACATTTATGGTATTACGTTCCGGTAATGAAACACCTGAACTCTCACTGACATTGCTATGCAGTTGTTTATTAATGCAAGCAAAAGTATGTCGTCAGAATGTTTGATAGGTCACAGTTAGGTTTATTTGCTCGTCAGTTTCCCTCAATTTAATCATTCGATATCTTGTAATCGCAGAACTTCCAAGGGTGAAAACGACAGTCGTGCTTTTTATTACTAAATCTACTGTTTGCGATTTCAAGTGTACATCGGTACGCTTAGCTTCTATTAACTGTTAAATTCACCACAATGCCAGTTAGTTAATAACATTTGTCGGGGAAGAACCCAATTCCCCGAAAATACCGTTTTATGTGACTTCGCAGTGGCCTAACTCACTACTGATTGTAGTGACCTTCACAGTCAGCGCAGTCATGTGCCACGTCCATCATCACGTGCGTTCTCAACCTTTGTGCAAAATTCTGGCTCCCGGCCCATACGTACTTTACTTGGGACATCACTGTACTGTCTGGATCTTGGTCTGGTCCACTTCTGTCCTTGTTTTCTGATTGGTCACAAACCCTCTAAATGTTGTCTAGTTTGTGACCGTGTTGTTTTCGGATTGAGGGACACAAAGTAGCTCTGTCAGGAGGCCAGTCTTTTCTCTGTGTTCATCCGTTAGCTTAAGGTGGTTAGGTTGGTCGGGAAGATTCGTATTAATCATACATATTTCGTAGTCAGTCGTTCAGGTCCCCTTGAACGTCGTTCCGTTATCTACCGTTCCACTAACCGTTATTCCGTTGTCTGTTTACGTGCTCGTAGGCCGTATACCAAGCCACAACAACATTATTGAATTAATTCAGCATAAATTCAAACTTAAGCGTCAGTTCAATAACTTGCACTAATTGTTAGAAGTTGCCTGAATGTGTTGTAATAAACCTACACATAATTGGACAGAATCACTGAACTGTACTCACTACAATGTACGGAGCAAATGCAAAAAATTGGAAGTCGTCAGTTGTCAGATTCAGTCGACAAGTTTACAATTAATGACTGATCAGGCACACAAGAATGTGTGTCAGTTAAGTCTGTACGTTGAGTTAATAAAAAGTCTCCAAATAAAAATGTTTATATTTTCAATAGAGCGTGACCAGCTAACAAATCTAGGCTGCGCGAATGCTTGGGAAATTTCTATGGAATTTAGATTAACAAAAGCAGTGCGCGAACGATCTTTTTCGCATTCCCTATTTTCGCATTCAAAAATGAAATACAGATTACGCTCAAGATTTAAAAAGGTATTTATTTGATAATCTCTAGTTGTGCCAATCAGTAACAGCTACGACACAGAGTATTTCAGGCCATAAGTTACTTGTAAATACTCCACTCGCAATTTGGAAGAACGAGTTGCTTTTCAAGACTAGGTTCTGGTTGTTTTCTTTTCACAAACATGTACGTACTACTGTGATATCCTTGTGTAAACAAAGGCAATTAATGCATGTGTCTGGCAGGATACAATGAAATAGCTTGGTATGCACATGGTACAAACCGGCCAAGTAACCTTATCCAAGGAATGGTTACGTGATTCCATAAAGATCAACAGACTCGTCAAAGCTGTCAATTGTTCCTTCCAGTAAACTAGGATGAAGGATAGGCGTAGGACAAGAATAATCGATAGGTTACCTAATGCAGAGACGAAAGGACACTTGGTTGCTATTAGAAAGAATTTATTCCTTCGATAAATCTGAATAAAACAATGAGAAGGCGCAAATCATCTGATGTTCTCAGGGGTAACATTTTACAATTTATTTTTAACGATCGACGTATATCTTAGGTTAAGGATTAACATGATTCGCCAAGTCGGACTGTAATTCTCTTGCTTAAATCAGACGCATCCTTTGTCATGTTGATTCTTGCATTATGTAGTGCTTATTTCTGTCAGCATATCAGAAGTAACCGTTGACTGAAGTCTGCATGCGTTTGTGTCACAAACATTCTAGATACCTCTCGAATATTTTGGAGGAGTGTTGAACAGTCATTACACAAAATGGCTGGGCTATGACATTTTAAGAAATCCATTTGCTGCAGGAAATTGTATATTGATGGAAATATGAAACTTTTTTCATTGAAAACAACGCTACATTGTGATATTTAAAGAAAGGACGGGGAAAGGGCGGAGAACGACGGAATTATTTTGAATGATGGCTTGGCAACCGTTTTTATTCTTCTTTAATTCAACAGACTTCCATTGAATACGATTCAAGATCAGCCACAGTGGTAACGAAGGTTGTTCTGTCTTCGAACACAATGATGTCAGCACTAAGACATAATTTGGTCATGAGGATATAGGTTTCTAGGATCATGGAAATTTTCTTGTTTTTCAATTCGCAAATTATTAATAAAGTTACAATGTTGTGTCATCTACATCCGCCAGAATGGGTACAGCATTACTGAAGAATATGAGACAAGCTTTCATGGCTATTGCCACACCGTATGGGAGACAGACTTGCATGGGTAACTCGTTAACTTTAATTTGATGTGCTCTGGTGTGGAAGTGACGTGTAATCCTGATTGGCTTCCGCAACCGGTAGCAGGAAGTGGCCGTTTTGGAGTACCGCAAACGAGTACCATCGTGTGCATTGTCGAAGGTCTCATACCATGCTACGTTCGCTCCTGCTTCGAATGTAATAATTGTTCAGACTTCTGCCATCGGTGTTTACGCAATGTGACGACACGGTCGAAATGGAGAATCGCGTAGAGCACAATGTGATACCGCGTTTTTTGATGATAGGTGTTTTTCGATGGGACATCTACTCATGGTTGCGGAAGATTAAAAATATGGTACCCTGAGGCCGCCAGAATTGATATCCGGGTAAGGGAAAGCGTTGGATTTGTTTTTGAGCAGCCATAACCATTCCTTAGTGTTCATCTTCACTGTATGATATAGGAAATTCAGCGTCTTTTGGTGGACGGCGCTGAGACACGGTTGATGGGTTAATCTTAGTAGTGGATGCATCAGCAAGATATCACTTATTTGCTAGGGTTTTATGGACGCCGTCATTATCTTATTTAGCATTTCCGATAGGTCAGCAGCTGAAGTTGTTTGTAAGGTTTCCTTTTAGTTGAACGATATGCCTAAAACCTTGAATGCTGTTGCAGGAGAAGCGGATATTATGATGGTTCCATTGACTTCCAAGGGTAGTTCGCCGAGAACAATGGTACGTTTTTTACTATCTGCTTTTATGTGGTGGCATTGGGTCTTCCGATGGTTAACAGGCAAGCCGATTTCAAACGGACTGTACTACAGATGGTCCAGTTTGTTTGACAGTTTATGTTCGAGAAGCTGTCGATATGACATCATCCGTATATGCCAGGTGTATTTAGGGCAAATTCGGTATCAAAAGAGGATGAGAGAGTTTCATCCAAGGCCATTATAAACAATACGGGGAAGAGAGAGTGTTCTTGACAATCGCATCTTTTTGGGAAGGACTCACACCTTTCGAAATAGAATTTGCAAACTTATGTACTGCAAGTAAGTTTTGTAAAATGGTAGATGAACCGTGGGCAGTGGCTGCTTTTACTACAGAGTTATGCGATATGTGGTTAAAAGCCTTAGGTATATCAATGTTTACAAGCGAACAATCCCAGTGCGATGTATGAGAATGATGAGCTATAGAGAACGATATTCATTTCGAATGCTTCATTACGCTGTAGAAAGTCAAACTGCTGTTGACCAGAGGTAAATGGAAGGACTCGTCTTATGGCCAACAAACAAAAAGAAATCTGACGTAAGTTAGATGAGGAAGTAGACATCTTGGGGTACAAATGTGAAAGCAGTGTTCACCTGTGGAGAAAGTTGTTCAGTAGTCAGCAGTAACTTAAAGAAGGCCGTCAGTAATGTAGCTCTCGGTCGAGTCCGGGAGCAGGTCATTCCATGAACCGGATTACCTGAATAATTTTAGGTTTGGAAACTGGAGCGATAAGGTAAAAACCACGTACAGTCACACTCTGTAAGGAATGGTTCTCATCGATGTGCGGGCCATCAAGCACCGTACTCTATTAGTCAGTGAATCTTGAAAGCTTTTATTCATTAGTAATAAAGGCATTTCTATAGCCGTCGTTAAGTATGGTCGCAACTATGTCCCTCCCTCCCCGCTTGTAAAGGTATTCTGCATGTCCAAACTGGGCTCGATACAGGTAGCGGCTGTTTTTGATCCTCAGGTTGTGATGCCATCGTCTTTATGGTGTCCGTGTAGCGGGAAAGTGTTTTCACAGATATGGTTGATGGTCTCTTTGAATATGGAGATAGGTTGGTCTTTATTCAAGAGTGATGCTCCATTGCTGCTCTGATAGGCATTACGTAGTCCGATTCGTTGTCTAGTGGACCTAACCCACAAAGAACCGACCAGTCGTTGATTTCCAGAATGGTAGTCATAAAGGTTTTTACGACATTGCCGGAGGGTGTTGTACTCAATAGCAGTGTAGGAGAAATGTTAGCCAGCACTGCTTTACCGGTTGTTGAGGAGAGGTACGTTGTACATTGTTGCTCATGACGGAAGGTTCCTAGGTCTGCTTCTTGTAAAGTAGGTGCATCCGGACCCCACTAGAGAGGTAGGGACTGAGACGTTTGACAGCCAAAGCTTTAGCAACATGAAGGCTGTGATTCTGTTTGCCCCTGAAAATCAAAAGAAATTAATCAGGGACTATGACTCTATATTCCAATTTCCGTGTTCAAGAACAGTTGGTGCCCACGCTGGGGCTACCCTGATGGTCGGCACCTCCATAATTTGCGCTTCCAGTTTTTGTGTCCGCCCGTTTAGTTTATGAAGCTAAGACCTTCGCCATGTAGAATTTCAGCTCGTTTAAAATTAGTTCAATGTCCAGAATGTATGAAGTGTTACTCCGGAAAAAATCGTATAATCTGCATCTTGTCACTGATTTATTCAAGTTCGTCAGTGAACGAGTTGTTTCGTTTTTTACCAAGGAAGTCTGACAAAATATGCCACCAGTAGACTTGGTGACCTTCTCCTATTCAAGTGCAAGTTGGTAGCCGAACGTCTACATATTGGCTTTTATAAACCCTACTTGTCCCAGTGACAGTGTCCTGGCGAGTTTATCAAAAACTCCGAGCATATAGGCTCTGGTGAAATAACTCCATCTTCAGGTGGATTGCCGAATTCCACATTAAATTTTGTTAGCGAAAGTTGAGCTCGCCCAAGGAGAAATATGGAAATTTGTGAAATATTGTGAATAAACTGTTAACTGCTTGTCGATCCAAATATTTGTTTATATGTGGTACTGTTCTACAACGTACGAAAGTGGAGGTGACAAAATCGCTTGGCGATTCATTTTGCCTCGTTACCAATACGTCATCATATCCTAAAGAGTTGTATAGATATGTAACCAACCTTTCATCAGAAACGTTATCGTGAACTCAAATGGGAACTCCGTCTTTAAGACGAAGGTTTGTCACATCAACAAAGAATGAAGAACTTGGGTTACTTGTTCAGTTTAGAAATCTTTATGATCAACTTCGACAACATTCGCCAACACCTGTAGAAAATCAAAATTGTCTGAAAGCGAAACTAGTAGATGTTGTCTAACCACATCAGAATTATTAGTAAAAGCAACACAAACTATTAACATCGACATACTTCCAAAGTTTGAAGGAAGTAAAACAAAAGGGGAACCTAATGGTGTGAAGTCTGGACGGAGGCTCGTGAGTTGTTTTGGAGGGGAAAGCGGAATACTTGGATAAAGTTTCTGAACTTCTTAGTCACTCATAATTTGCTGCCGGAGGGTAATCACGACAAAGTCCAAGGAATGGAAAAGGAAGTTTGCTACAAGTTAGAAAAATTGAGGGTAAGTCATATACTATAAGTCATATAATATAATGCCTGCAGAATAATGCAAACTGGTGAAGTGAGTAGGCACACGCACGCCGCATGTATGCGGGCTGACCAAAACCCACAAACCCAGTGTCCCACCCCGGTCCATTATGTCCATGTGCAACGCACCGTAGCATAAGTTAGCTCGCTGGCCAGCCGACTTGTACGGAGAAATCAGAAAACATTTCAATAAGTAGTCCGAAGGAAAATTTTGAACTTGTGAATTGTATAATTGGTTCAACTGTGTTCGTTTGATGTGACACCCCTGTCTACTAATATTCCGCTTCATGAGACAATTGATAGCATTTTCGATTGATTGTGAACAGCAGTTTTTCCTTTCCATTCTTAGTGATGGAACTGAAATCATTAGTATTTTGCATGCAGATAATATATGGTTCGATTTCTAGCCGTATAATTTCCAACAAACGGACGGTGTTACACCTGGCAGTCCGCCGGACCCACTTCTAGCGAATTTCCTTGTGGCTGAAGTAGAATTCACACTACACGAAGGCATGCCAAAACCGAGATTGCACAACATTGCCATTATCGCAACGGTAAAAGTAACAATGGTTATGAAGAAGACAATATATTCAGAACTCCGGTTTCTAAGGGACAGCTGGTCAACAGTGACAATGAAGTAGTTGACAGCCGCTGTATCCAGGACTGTACACAGTACCGCGAACCAGAATACTACCAGTCTCCTTAACTACGAACGAACTGTCTACATCTATCACATCCCAGCGTTTATACAAATATTCGTATAGCTGCAGTATGAGCTACATAATGCGGTCAAAACCGGAAACTAGCAGCCCGCATCACATAACATATTTTTGAATGGTTACAAACTTAGTTAGAAACGCCAGGTGCCTGTATAGATACTAACGGACGGTAATCACTTGCAGGGTACGTTATCTATTCAGGCCTTGCTACTTAAACATGGAGTGAACCTGTTTGAATACGGCTAAGTAGTTGAGATTTATCCCACGTTAAATCAACGTCGCTCGTAAATGATCAAGACCATCCGATTTGCTGAAATTTTTCGGTCAACACTTTTTAAAACCAACCAATGTACCTGAGTTTTGATGCCGTTGAGGTCAGTCAGTAATGTGTAGCACTATCTCAGTGACAAGTTGAAACCCGACTTGTGTATTTCAGAGGAAATTCTGTTGACTACTGAACCAAAGATTGATTTGTTTTTCTCGACTTTCTTAAAAGCGATTGCAATGTGCCGGCGTGAATATTTTATTTTATCTTCCAATATACTTCCTAATTACGCTTTTGGTGAACATGAAGCAAGAATAACACAACGAGATGAAACGGATGCAACTGGACACAGACATTTAACCTTTGATTAGTATTAGATTTGAAGACAAATCAAAACAAAATATGCAGTAATGGGGCTATATGTTTGTTCTTGTGTTCACTCTTCTGTGAAAGTTTATCTTTATGTGGGTATGATTTTTATCGCCAAACTTTGTTTATAACTAATTCTCTAATGTTTCCCATCATGGTTGTAGTACTCCGCAGGACTTTTTAAATCAACAAAAATTAAACAATATTATTTTACACAATTGACACTACTCGCCAAGAAGTGCGTGATTTTAGACTCTAATTCCGAACCGATTTTCATTTGATCAGCGCATGTACCACGACTGTGATCCTCTGACTTGCTTGCTGCAACATTAAAACAACTGTTCACCATTTGGAGACTGATTGTGTACGCCAGAGGCTTGTAAAATGTTTGCCAAATTTCTGGATTCATTTACTTTACGTTCATGCTCAAATCAAAGTCTATCATCCCCCCAATCAATATCTTTGTAAATGATTTTGATACTTTGTCACTGCCATAACAGTATCCATTTGGCTGGCAATATAACTTGCTACATCGTCCGCCTGTCTTAAAATTCTCTAGAATATTCATTTTTAAATGTCGTTACCTTAGTTCTTTCGACGTCCCGACACATATTTTGATAGCTCTACTCACAAGATCTGAGTTTTCTCACCCCTACTCATCTGTGACGGGGCTTATGTTATTCATCTGGGGATCCTGGCTGCAGGCCGATATTTTCGATTGCTTTTTCACATCACGACAAAAACTACTCTGTAGAATCCGGTTGCCATCGTGTGCAATCCTTTTGCTAACTATGTAGATTGAGGCTAGCCCTACATTATCTACTTTGATTCAAATCTTTAGTACTCGAGGTTTTCAAGGGAGAAATATTTAAACCCGAACTTCACATCAAGACCATCTATATCCCCCAGCTGTTTAATTCTGTGCTGGAGGTATATGAGTGTGCATTCACCATGTACTGTATGTTTAACCTGGTCAGAAGTTATTCGAATATCACCGACTGGGTTTTTCTAAAACTCAATAACCGTGGTGTAAGATTATTTGATATTACTATTTAATGCTTCAGCACAGTTAGACCGTAATGGCTCACGACAACCACCATTGTATTTTCAAAGGTTGAAATTACAGTTATTTTGGCGATAATGTGATTCGTATCATTTTATGCACACGCAAATTAGTTCGGTGAAACTTGGCAAATAGTTCTGACTAACATGCAGGATATTACTGGCGTTATGAACCAAGAAGGCGGATGGCACAAGGGTTATTCATCCAAGAATGCCACACATGGGTTAATTGCCTAAAAAGCACTCATTTGCATACGGTACTGGGCCTTGACTGTCTCGGTTGACATAGACGTCAATGCCCAATTTCTTTACCTAGTAAGGATCATTTTGTACGATGCTGCACTCCGATGTCTATTCCTTTATTTATCCTGCGGCTACTTCTATGTCAAAATATATGCTCTGGTCCTGCTACTGAATGTCAGTCGTGGGGGTAGTATATTATGATCATCCATCCTCATTACACTGGCATATCGTGGAGTATTACTTGGTGAAGCTTTGCGTTCATGGCATATTGTACCACAGTTTACATACTCGCATAAAATGACATTTAGTTTATGTGCACAATAAACCACGACAGATTATTCTGTAGTGCTGCATACTTACCTAACTCCAGCAGACCAAGGGGCACCAACAGGCAGATGACCCTCAAATGTGACGGCTGCTGGCATCCCAGTTGAGGGTAACCGATCTGTGATTATAAGATAACATAACATCTGTTCAATAGTTCGTGCATATCAGGCCATATGCTTTCATTGAGTAAACACGTAAGGACCGATGCTAAACGACTTCATTCATCTCCCAAATTATTCCGGGAGAGGTTTACGCAACAAGCAACATCATGTATCATTAGATTTTGTTTTATTCATTGCCCGAACACGCCAATGCTGTACTAATAGGGTACACAGTTGTATGAATTCCTTTATACACTGTTAGAGTTTATTTATCATTATTAGTATTGTACACTAGTGGCTATAAAACTAAACGAAATCAACCGAACAGGCAGAATGTGAGAAAATACGGAGTGACAACGAAAGGTTGATCGTGTGAACCTAATCAAATTTTCGAAGATACGGGTGACTACTAGTTTTTAGTTGTTGTTCATCTTGACGTTGACGAGCTGAAGCACATCATCAACCTCAGTGATTGTGTTAGCCATTAGATGTGAAGCAGCTTTCTATTGGTTTGCGTTTACTCTTCATGTAGTGAACATGAGTTGATGATGCCGATAATGTTAAGCATATGAAATTAAGAAAGTGATGGGATCTAAAACTTCAGAAATTAATGTTCCGGATAAAATTGGCTTCCCGCCTAATCACGGAGGTGACCTCAAGTTCATTTCCAAAAGGCTGTTGAACGTAGTGAAAGTGGGTGTTTCAGTTATATCGGCGACAATGTACCAACCGCCAACAAATTCGTACTTTAGAACCGAAGTAAATTGACTCGTGGCGCTGTATAGTACACAGACAGCAAACAAACCCACAAACAGCAAATGTGCTAGCAAAATGTAACCACTAGTCTGCTTCACTGAGGGAAATCCAAACCGGCTTTAAAATCGCACATGGCCATAAACCAAGCTGAACAATCAACGACCCCATCTTCCAATTGTTATGGACACTTCATTAATATTAATACACGGGTCACTAAACCAAACCGTTTAAAAGCCTCCTTGATATACCTGAGTTTAATCGTGAGCTATTTGTTCAATCTTGCTACCTGGATGGTCTTTGTTATTCACGTTTTATTTAGGCATGATTAATTATTCGAACACCAGGAGAGTGGTGATTCTGCTTCGACTTCAAAATATCGTTTCGGAGTTATCATCCAACAAGGCGCTGCGGCAGATTAATTATGGTGTTCTTGCGATAATCCGTAGTATTTCTGTTCACTATCATTAGTTCGGTAAGCATGGAAAACTCCCGGACTAATCATGGAAAACACAGCGCAGAGAAAAACCTCCCTTTATTTGTGATTTATGAGGTTAAATACACCACATATCACAAGTTTACGAGTGAACCATTAATGGAGCGAGGTAGTAGATGGAACCATCAAATAAAAGCTCTCAGGTGCGACTTAGATAGATTTTGCCTTCAAACTACTTTTGAAACTATGGTCCCCCTTAACACATGGGCTTTTGATAGTCAGTACGTCCCTTAGTCACCAGACAGGAAGGTTTTTAGCACGACGTTAAGATGCAAACATCATATGATCCATCGAAACAACATGGGTATGCGCACACATACACAGCATCCAACGATCCACCCTAGCTTTGCTTTCATAAGGTTCTCTGAAAAAAAATGAAAAGTCTGTTTCAGCGGGGCCAATACATACTGATTTCGCAAACAGAAATAGAAAACGGACAGCTTACAACATGCTGGTGAAGAGGTGTACAAAATGGCTGTCGCACTCCTGTGAAGCAACTTCTCGTTCTGAACAATTGCCGTTGCCAGATATTCAGTCAAATATGCGGGTTTCATAACGTCCACGCTTTTCAAGTCGCTTCAGTGGTATTTGTAAGGCCTTACTGTTCACCTTCATTGAACCTGAGCCTCATTGTCCCTATCATGCAGGTCATCAGAAACTAATAGCTCTCTACAACCGATTCAGTACATTCATAATGTCGGCCATAGTTCCGGAAAACACAATAGCTACGGTGCTGACCAATTTGATTGAAAATTGACGGTAAGTATGAAAAATAAATGGCATTTAATTCAGCAAAGTTAAATCGATCGATCAGATCCCGGTCCTGGATTACCAGATCACGACACAGCCCACAGAGTTAGTTACGCAGGACTGGTAAACAGAGACTGATAGGTTACACAAGCGCGCGGATGGGAAAAGCCTATAGATCAAACAAAATACCACGTATGGTGGATCCAAAACTGTGACATCCACGAGAAGAGGGTGGGAAAATTGTGAAGTACGTGGAATTTTCTTAGTCTCAATGTTTCGTCAGAAACGCTGACACGCTTCGATCAGCATGACGACTTCCATTACAATTGAACTTTCAAACTCTTGAAGTAAAAGCTAAGAGTAAATGGCGAAATAAAATGGAAGTCCTATTGAGTTCATCTGGCAGTGATTTGTAATAAAATACTTTACTTATTACCTCGCATTACAACTAACAAAATATTAGCTGAGACCCGGTTGTGCTTCATTGTTACATTCATCCTAGTGCATACAGCTGAGCTGGACTGGTTTTATAGCAAACGACAGATGTGAATATGGAGCGTTTTTGATGTGATACTTTGATAGCGTTTGGAAGAAGGCCAAGTAAAAAATTCATGGAGAACAAGAGGTATACAGAAATGTGGAAACCCAAAGTCTCGAAGGTGCACATGAAACATTTCTTTTCTTTACCGATCTTGAATACTACAATGAAAAGAAGTTAATTATGTAATACTGAAGTTACATGGACATGTAGTATATCTAGATATATTGCACTGAACGGGCGGTATTTCTGCCATGTATTACGTCATAACTTCTACCCTACGTAGTTATTGCGGTCCAGACGGTCTCCCGTCGGAAGCAGAAGTGGTCCGAGAGCTCAAGCTATTGAAGCGTAATAAGGCTCTTGGACCAGACCTCCTACCTCCTTCTCTTTCCAAGGATGGTGGCGAGATGTTGACATCGGAACCGACAAAACTCCTCCAGACGATCTGGGAGGCTGAAGAGATGCCTCATGGTTGGTACTTATCAGCAGGAATTCCCATTTTCGAGAAGGCGGCCCGAATTCTATGTGACAACCACAGAGGCATCAGTCTAGTGTCTGTTACGTCCAAGTTACTCACTGGCCTCATCTCACGTCGGATCACTAAGCCCACAGAAAGTCAGATACGCGAAGAACAGGCAGGATTCCGATCCGGTCGGCGGTCCGTTGGTCACATTTTACCTTGTGACGGATCTTGGAACATCAGTACTCTTATAGGCAGTCGACGGTCGTGGTGTTTTTAGATCTAGAGATTGCTTTCGAGTTGGTTGTTCGTAGCGTTCTCTAGAACTGTCTCCTTCGCAAGGGAGTACCATGGGAATATGGGAATCTGTTGAGATCACTGTATGCCTACTCTGCATGCAGGGTTAGTGTTTATGGACAACTGTCTCGGACGTTCATCACTTCTAGTGGTGTTCGTCAAGGGTATCCGATTTCCCTCTTCTTGTTAATTTTTGCCATGGACGACCTTCTGGAGGGTGCGCTTGAGAAGTCCAGTGAACTTGGTGTTGAGCTTCGTCTTAGCGCTAGATTGACCAATCTACAGTATGCGGACGACATTGTCTTACTTAGCTCTTCTGCTGAAAACATGCAGTTCATTTTGGACAAGGTGAGCGACCGGGTTGGTTTGTATGGAATGCGCCTCGCACCTTCAAAGTGCAAAGTGCTGCTTCCAGACTTGGGCATTTCCACTTCTACTTTCTGTATTGCAAGTAATCCGCCTGGGGGTATGGATAGTTTCACGTGCTTGGGTAGCACTATCTCGTCAGCCTGTAATACAGCTGATGAGATGTCAGCGAAGATAGCAAAGGTGCGAGTTGCGTTTGCCAAACTGCGTCATCTCTGGCGTCGGAAAGACGTTCGGTTATCACTGAAAGGAAGAGCGCATAATACTTGTGCAGTGGAGTTGAGCGATCATAACATACTACTCAAACAACTGCTATTCAGTAGTAGGATCGGAGCATATATTTTGACATGCTACAAGCCGCAGAAAAAGTGCAGGAAGAAAAACCAGAGTGCAGTATCACCTGTAGGAGTCCCTGCTACTTGATGGAACTGAGCACCGACGTCTGCGGCAGCCGAGACGGTCTGAGGCTGAATACCGCGTGCAAATGAGTGGTTTTGTTTCAATGCTTAACCCCTGTATTGCTTGGTCGAATAAACAACCCTTGCGCCATCCGCGTTCTCGGATCACAACATTTGTGTACTTTTTGTTTTGCTCTTTGGTTAGGAAACGTAGCTTGTTTACAAGGAAGATATCAACAGGCTTGCTGTGGTTGACCATCGTTGTCTCCGCGAATTGGCCCATATTAAGTGGACTGATCGCGTGAACAATGTGGCCGTTCGCCGGCGCGTATTCCGGAACGTTGGGAACGGGCGATCAGTTGCCCAACTAATCAAGGTCCATGGCTTGCGATTATTAGGTCATTTACTACGTATGCCAGCTGAACGTCTACCATACCGGGCATTATATGCTGAGGCCACCAACAGTTGGGTCAAACCACGTGGTGGTCAAGCAACAACGTGGTCACAAAATATAAAGACCCTGACTGTTTCATGGAGCAAAGTGGGTAGGTGTCGCCTGCCTGGCTGATCACTCAAATCGCTAGTTAGAGACGCTATCCGAGATGGCGATGTGTCGTAGTCAATGGCGTTCCTGCATCCATACCATTTCTAGTTGTTCCACTTAATCCTTCATTACTTTTCAAACGTCTTAGTAACGTGTTCTTCTAGGATATCTCACTTCATTGTTGAGGTCAGCCGCGGCCTGACCATCAGTACCTTTTGGTCAGGTTCATGGCTGCTATGATGATGATGACCACACAACCGTGTCGTGATGCTATTGGTTATGTTGATCGAATAATGCCATAAACGTTTACAAGGGTCAAACAGGCTTTTGAACTGATCCCTTGGTTTCGATAGACAACCTCATTCACAACTAAAATATAGTTGAACAGTTTGCGGATGACGACATGAAATAAACTGTAAACACAGCACACTGTAGGCTTTTTGCACGTTACTGACACGGATAATACAGTCCCAGAGTGTTAACCAGTAATATCGTGGTAATATCCCATGATCGATTTTATACCAAAATAATTCTGCTTTGTGAACAGCTGGTGCAATTAAGATAATTGATAAGCTTGTTATGACACGTGACAAGTGAGTTGTTCCAAGTTCATTTAACAATAAGATTTCGGTCTGACTACTTCAAGTAATAAATCGAGTTGACTCAATATCCTGAATACGTGGTTAGCTGGAAAGCAAGCGATGGAAAATGAAAGTTCATCTGATTGTATTGGCTCAAACTATCTTCGTCAAATCGATAATACCGAATCAGATAGATTCGACAGAATTACGCTTCAGTCATCAAACGGCGAAGTTCAGAACTTTTGTCGAACGTAAAACAGTATATAAACGGTGATGTTTTAAAACACAAAATGGGGCCAAATGGAATTCACTTGAAATGCGAATTGGCCAACAATCTTAACACTGTCTATGTCAACTATTCCACGTACTCTATCCGAGGATATAAGAAAAAACATTAAATTAACTCCTATTCAACAATGAGTCTAAGAAGCGTCTAATGGAAAAAAGCGAAAATATAAAACTTTATGTAAACAACAGAACGCCCAGAAATTGTTATAGATTGATTAAGTTTGTTCGGGGTTAACAGACCAGAATAGATCAATGGTGATGATTTGAGGATTTAACTGAGCAGTCAAAGACAAAACCAACGTAAATGTGGAAATCATTGTTAACATTCCCTGCTATTGTTTTATAACGTTCAACACAACTGATGTATCAGAAGGTATCTGATATTTATCCGAACACCTAGCACTCTTACTTCCACGAAAGATTCGCATGAATTCACGGAGAAAGAATACAGCATGTCGTATTGTCAACTCGAAAACCAACAAATGTCGTTTCGTTTACACGGTGACACTGGGCGTGAAGCAAGCCTGTTCTATCGGCTCACCAGAATTATTTCTACGTTCACTAAAGGCAAGGTTATCCAGTGCTACTTATTATGCTACTGGTGCACCACGCAAACAGTTTAACTATTTAGAAATGACGATTACTGCTTAGTACCAGTAACATCCTCAAAGGGATGCGCTGCACAGGGCATATGCTCATACGCCTAACTGACTGACAAACGATTTCCAACAGGAACCCAATCATGGTTGCTACCGGAGAATTATAACCAGAAAGAGTTGTAAAGACAGGACTGGGCATTGAACCAAGTGAATGGTTGATATAGAAGTGGACTGCTGAACGAAAGTAAAATCAACCGATTTTGTTTTTCAACTTGGAATGGAATAGGGATCTTAACGAAGCTGGTCACTTACAATTGTGTCCCAGCGAGATTTATAGAAAGCACTGAGAAGTTTTTAAACAAAGGTATATTCAAATGGATCGTCAAACACGTTGACTCCCTGCTATGTACACTGCGTCAACAGTTTCTAGTCAAAACGGAAATCAACAGACATTAGGTTTTTAGGATGTTCATGGACGTGACAAAACTTAAGTCACAAAACAAGCAAAAATAACCAGGTTTATGAAAGTGATTTACAGTCTTGGTCAGACATAAACTAACGACAATGGTTCATACATCCATTGTTACTCACTTATTTCAGCGACAATCATGAGAATACTTCAGAAACATCAGCAGTTCTTCGGTTTTTTATGTAACACGTGTTGCAATAAGCTTGACAATGTAGAACGTTTCTCATAAAACTAGCGCAATGTCGTAGCACTGGATGTAATGGCTTTACATGTAAATAAACAGACGGTTGGAGATTATCAAGATGGCTACTAAGACGTACGAAGACAATATATTAACCGATCATGCTTTGACAACCATACCTTGGAGCATTAATGAATGCGCTTCGGAAACATTGCCAGATCATCCCTGCACCATCATAAACTTGCAGTAGTTGTGTTATTTTTGTTTGTCTTGGGTGTGCCATGTTTATTGATGCTTTCAACTGCACGACCAACAATTTGCGAAGACAAGCAAAAAACTGTACTGAGTAGCAAATCAAGAAAACATTCTGACAAGTATTATTTCTCATGCTATCACACAACATTTAATAAGCAGTCGATAAACACTTTTGACGTTGTAATTTGTCGGGTAACTTGCTTCTAACCAATGATGGGAATTGTAGGTAATAGACTATATTTCATTTTAAAGTCATCCAATAAGTTGGCTATCATAATTAGGGATAAGGACATATTGGCAAATTTATCTGGCCGAAATGTATCTTCCGAACTCTGTGCTAAACTGAAGAGTTGTAGAGATGAACGAACATACCCGCTGGGTGTACTATGTAGCGTAGATGAGATGGTTTTGATAGGACTAAGGCAAGACACGCACTAACAAGCAAAATGAAATCGTATGATGCGGTCACCCCAGTTAGTCCATCCATGAAATCTTTATCAGACAAAGCAATCTCGGTACAAGTCTAACATTGTCTTAACCCTCTCGTGTTTTCACTGGGCGGGCGTTTCATTAACTCGCATCATAATATTTAGATTGAGGCACACTTTATTAACGTGACAGGGTTGGACAAGTTTGAAGTAAGATTGCATGCGGTATTAATAAGATTCTAGTATCTCGTATAATTAATGAAAAGTCAGCTGGTAGATCCGATTGCTTGAGCACGTTCTGTCTTCCGTGCACTTGAACATAAAGTGCAGTACTTGATCCAAAAACTTTCAGTTCAGGACTGGCAACAAGATAAACTGAATATGCATCAAAGCAGAAAAGAAGACACTAAAAGATGACATCAACTGTTGCGTCAACTTTCAGAGAGAAAAAACAATTGCTGCATGCTTTTGACCCTGACCTTCTGTCAAATACGAGAAGCTTTAGAGGCAGGGTATTGATTGAAAAGTAGCATAAAAACTGATCAGATAAAACAAGGTAGCTCACTAAGACTTTGTTATAACTCATATTTGATTGCAGTTTGTTCATTACAGTGATCACTGGCAGAATGATCTGAACTCATTGCTAACAGCGTAGATAAGTGAACTAAACTCGAGTAAGGCCTTTTGCGACGCAACCATACAGAACATTCAACGATAGAGCTCATATTTGGTGCACATGAATTACTGCATTTGAACGGTTGAAACCGTTTCAGATCTACGTTACGATTTTTAGAAATATCTCGACGTTATCCGATTGCCTTCTGCTGACTTCAGTAGATATGCTTGTGAACAATATGTTCTGGCTGGATTAACATAACAGACGTATTTCAAAATTTAGAAGAGATCCATTTGCGAAAAATCTGGACTTCGGCTGGATTCGAACCAGCGACAGAAACACCATGCCCAAACGCGGCAAGCGCTCTACCAGCTGAGCTACGAAGCTTCGTAGCTCAGCTCTAAATTATCAAATCTGCCAAACTACTTATTAGTATTTCAAAATGTCCGATCGAATTAATTGAAAAAAAACAGCGAGTATTGTGTGAAAATGCATCCTACTGTATAGATAACGCGCACCTCAGCTAAACGTTTAACGCAAGCTAAATGTTGACAAAAGTCAATTTTATGCTGAGAATGAACACCTCTCGAAATTATTAGTATCAAGCAGTTCCAAGAGATTACCATAACTCATTAATCCTCCGTTGGTATAGCAAGCAGTAAGCAGATGCGAAAAAAAGTATCTGAGTTCAGTCATATACTTAGGCATGTCAGCTTAAAGGACAAAAATGGGGCTATGCCACTTGCGCAGAAGTGTGAAACATCTTCCGGGAATTTAGTAAACTTGTGACTTTTCGAAAAGTTACAGTGATGTTTATGACATTTGACTGGACTAAGAAACCGTTGGTCAGGTGATAATGAATTCTACACAAGCGTATAAACTATCATCCAAATGTCACTCATTCACTATACATCTTGAAATGAATATACAAATTCTGACATGGTGTACACATCCATACACATCAGTGTGGACATGTTAGAAACGCTGAGGTATAGCTTTGTCCCCACGTAACTAATGAAGACAGAATGGAGCGCAATAAATCTACCTTGAGGAACGAGAAGTACAGTGAGATCTGCCACTAACTTGTATCTTACTTTTACTCTCTCAAAGCTTATAAATCCATTAAAACAAGTACTAGGATTAACATGTGAACAATCGTATTTTGCTTCACATTAGTTATAATCGATTGATTTCAAATATGGCACAGTATGAGAAACAGTCACAAGGAGGTCAACTAGAATAAATCTACACGAATGCAAGTGTGTTTGTTTTGAGACAAACTTGAGGGGACTTCTATTATGAATCACAAATTTCTTGTGTTCTGCACATACTTTAACCGATCAAATACTTTCTGTTTGTACAGCTCACATAGGAATTTTTTAACATTTATTTTTGCATATACAGCAGTACTCTCAATGAGAACAAATTCAAATCCTAGCAACGAGAACAATTTAGGCGGAATTAACATGAGACTGTCAACATCGATAATTGTACCGAAGGTTAGATCATCTATTCGAGTCAAAGTTTTTCTAATATTCAAGGTTTAATAATTTCTGCAAAATTTCCACACGTGCATTGTGTCACATTTTGTCAAGCTGTTTGGATTTAAAGTGATTAGTAGAAGGTTTGATCGGGAACTTGCTGTTGACTTTACAAACCTCGGATTAGGGATAGTAGATCTGCTGTGAATGAGGCGTGATAAGCTGATGATTTGTATACACCAAATTCCCACCTGGCCTAATACCAATCCCGAATTGGCCGTGGAATAATGAAACTATTAATGCTTTACTCAGCGTAGGCTAATCAGCGATAAAACATACTATTTACGAAGTTGTTGAAGGCGAATTACTATGCAATGGCCTGTGATCGAATCGCTGACACTTCCTGAAACATACCATTACTCTCCCTTGTCAATTTTGTTGAGTTCTAGGCCCAACAATTGATGTGGAAGTCTTTGCGTGAAACTTTGATGTCACCACCATGTGCCCTTACCATTGACTGAATACATTGGCTTGCAAACTTAGTCACCAAAATGTAGGAAGGATCTGGTTGCGTATCACGCCATAACACCTATTCATGTCTTTAGATTCCTTGGTGGCTTTTGTATCATCACGCAAAGAAATCAATAATACAATAAGTTTCATTGCTGAACACTGGAGAATTTGACTGACATAAGGTACAAACCAATGACAGTTAACCAAATCTTTTTTATTCACATGGATGTCGCACTAAGTCACTTTCAAGAAGCATCAAGCTTGTGCTTTGCTCGTGTTAGAGCCAGTTAATATTGCAGATCTTGGAGTGGACAAGAGTCCAAACCCAAATTCTAGTTGACCGTGTAAAAAAATGCGTCATCAATCTCATGCTAAACATGATCAGATTATCACACCATAACATTCAGCCGTAGTATTTCGCAGGTAACTGTCAGATTAACCGAGCAAAGTGAGATCTAAAACCTGTTCTGTGAATTTCGATGCACTACCGCACGTTTAGGACTTCTCATCAAATGTTATCCAACTTGCTGAACAATGTTTCAACAACCGATAAGTCCCCGGGGATCTAACGAAACTGAAATGAACCCCATCCACAAGTAATCCCGGCTGAGTGGGTAGATGTAATTATTCGGTTACACTAAACGTGAAGTCGATGGTGTAAGTGTTAACACGATAGTCTCATGGTAATGAAAAGCGGAATTCACTTCCCAGTCATGATGAGAATATGCATTATTGACGGTTGGTGTGTTAGGATGGGTACCTTGGTTCTACATGTGAATGATCAGTTCTCAATCTTTATCCAATTAAATTTAGTAGCTAACGTTTGCAACTGCACGCTTGCTTGTTTCCCCCCTTCATAGCTTAATTCAGTTGTGGAAATGATTCTAATAGTCTTACCGAAATGCTTTCCATTTCTGATTTCATAATAAAATAGCAAGGTTGATGGGTGAACATGTGTTTATCGAGATTCAACAGACAAGTATAGATACTCTAAGCAGTTTTATATAGTGCATGTCCTATATATCAAATTTTACAAAGATATTTGAACCCGTTCCGGCCTTTTAAAAAAAGCACAATACAGCTAGTTCTGTTACTTGTCTTTCATTGTTACACCCCAACACAAATTTGTTAGGAGAACACGAGGCGCAACAATCAAGCGGACTAAATCATACAACCTTTCTTCAAACCCAATGGCGACCATGAGGCATGCTTCCAGTTTTAGGATGTGCGTGGTGCAGATGATACCGATCCAGATCGGGCCAACGACGTGTCAGTTTGCTTGCAACGTTTTTAATCCATTGGAGCAAATTACACCCTGAATGTATAATCATTGCACAATCAGCAAATAAGCGACAACTTTGAAAAGTTAATGGTTCATGCCATGTTCGAGACGTCAGATAACGCAACTGCACATTTGAATACTCTAACTTAAATCAATTGAGAATCAAGGAAGTAAACAATGGTGCTTCGTAAAACCGTCATTCTTACGAAAGACCCATGTAGTACTCTGAATGTGACGGTGCGTTGGCATTTTTCCTACGTCCTAGTACAGAAAACGTCGTAATTGAATCGATTAAAGTGCATTATAATATTGGCAGGCGATTGATGGATGTGAGCTAACCATTGATTGAAGATAATCAAGTGCACAGCTTGTACTGACTAGCATATCGTGGATAATCACTGACAGCAGAAGTGAATCACTATAAAAGCCCGCAAAAACATCGGGCGGTCGTACAACAGCAGTGAGCTGAATAGAAGAAAAATGAAGTTGGCCTACTTGCTTCTTTTTGCATTGGTGCCAGTTGCATTGGCACACAGCTACTATGAACGCAGTCCGAACTACTATGGACACCGCGTCTATTCCGACCAGGCGTACCTTAAAGAAAATAACAAGCGTAACAGATACGGTGACTATGACTTCCAGGGGAAATTTGCCGGACGCGGAAAGGCTCACCTCTACGGTGATTGGGACCGACACGGCCACGATGATGACCAGGGTCGTTATGCCGCCCACGGCCACTTCGGACAAGGTGGTGGTTCCAAACAAGGCTCCAACTATAACATACACGGGTACATAAACGGTGAAGGCGCGTTCAGTAGCCACGGTCGTCAGAGGGAGGGTGACGAATTCCACCAAGAGGATAAGTATCGTCAGGGTGGTGGGTATGATAACTACGGTCAGAAAAAATATTACAACGACTACGACACATACGGAGGAGCCAAGACTTATGGAGACAACTATGTGGACAACAAGTTTGATATTTACGGCAAAGTGAAGTTGAAAGGCAAGCTGAATGCTTACGGCGAGGCCGACGCTTACAAGGAATACGACGACTACGCTAAGTATGAGGACTATGGCAAGACTAAGGACTTTGGCAACTATGACGAGTACGGCAAATATGACGGTCAGGGTAAACTAAATCTGTATGGAAAACTGAGAGGCCACGGTGACTACGGCAGCGACAGGCACGCTGGTCGTCGTTCCAACTACAATAGTCACGGGAGATACAACACTTATCAACCCCGAAACCATTATTATCGTTACTAAGACCTCAGAAGTAACGTAACCCAGTTGTAGCTGGAAAATATATAACAACATCCTCAATAATATAATTATACTTGTCTACTTACTGGGTTTTTTTCTGCACATCTTTGTTTTGTTTGGTCCGAAATGGTATTGATATCCTTCTGGAAAAGTTTATGTGCACTCTGGGTTTTGATTTCTGGTATACGTTACGTTTCTAAGCTTATTTGTTATTAGCGATCTTTTATGCAGGTTTAGCTTGTCCTGAACTTCAAACGTATCACTCAGGACAGTTATAATGCACGGATTGTGACCATATAAATTTTTATGTACATTACCAACAAGGTATCAGAAAACTTGAGATTATATAAGCAACCAGATGAGACAAGAATAAATCTTTGTCAGTCATAAATTGTTGTCAACCTTTCAGTGAACAAGCTGTAAGCTATCATAGTTCTGCCGTTTCAATTCACCGTTTTCGCTAGAGGTAAATGTAGCGCTATAGATAGTTCAGTTTTATCTGTGGTTGGGAAGGGATTTAGAACCAGTAAGTGACCACGTCAGTTTTTATTGAGTTAGGCGTTTTCCGTTCGGTGGACGGACATGGTCTTTCTCTGGTGTAATAACGAATATGTTTAAGAAACTTGACAGAGCGACTTCTCGAAGTTCGACAGGTTGACGACTCATAATGAGTAGTAACAGTATGTTTCTGCAACAATAAGTTAATCAACTTTTGTAGTGAAAATGTTAAGCAGGCGAGAATCAATCTACTCAGCAATCTACCGGAGTCACTGAGAAACAATCTAACAGACTCAGTATTTCCTGAAAATCCGGCCAGATGTGTGACCAACCTGACGTCAGTTCAACTCAATAGCATTCAGTTGGAATCCCTGTCTTGTGATCTGAAATTTTGTATATCCCCAAAGAAAAATAATAGCATAGTCACAGGCCCAGTTCGAGCTTCTGTTTGACCAACTCTCACTACTCAGTCCGGTATAAGAAGACACTCGCAGTTGATTTAAAGCCAGGCTAGTCGACCTCGAGCACCAATACAGAGTTACGTCCTCCAAACAGAACGCAATCCTGACTACGAAACATATTGATGCCCTTTCTGAGCAACGAATCAATGAAAATCTGATAATCTAACAACCAGACATAGGCTCTGGCGTTGCGGTCATGGATAAGGCTGACCATATATCACGAATGCAGCCACTATTGAATGACACAACCAAATTCCGTCGGCACAACTCGGCAGGCAATACTGCTGAAATTGAGCGACGCCTTAACAAAGAAGCACAAGCATTACTGCAAGGACACTTCATTGATCAGCCAACGGCAAAGTCATTTACACCTAGAGGATCACACACTCCTCAACTGTATGGTTTGCCCAAACTTCACAAGGTTGGTGTACCACTGAGGCCAATACTATCCATGTCCAATTCATCATAACACAAGTTGGCACAATGGCTAGCCCAACTTCTTCAGCCCGTAAGACAATCGATGGTTCGGAAAACCGTGAGAAATAGCCTTCAACTAATCGATTTACTCGATGGTTTGGACTGCAACAACAAACATGTGACCTTTTTGTTTACAAATGTCCCTCGGATGCAGACGGTCAATATAATTTGTCAGTATGTTGACTCACATCAATTGAACATAGGATTGCCTACGTCTGAGCTAGAACGCCTCCTCCTACTATGCACAGCGAACGTAAAATTCTACTTCCAAGGAATTGGCTATACACAAATCGATGATGTTGCCATGGGCAGTCCAATCGGTCCGCTACTAGCCGATATTTTCGTTGCCCATCTGGAGCAGAACGCAGATGCTCATTTCTATCGGCGTTATGTTGATAATGTGTTGATAGTTACCGATGCCAAGGAGATGGCAACGAGTATGCTGGATTTAATGAACAAGCTGAATTCCAAACTATGCTTCACCATTGAGCACAAGCAGGATGAAACCCAGGCGTTTTTGGACATTCTCATGAAACGCCAGAAAAGAGGTTGTTTACTGCTATCCGTCTACCGGAAACACACTTGGACTGAACAGTACATGAAATTTCACAGTTTTATGCCGATCCAGTACAAGTGGGGTCTGGTGAGGACTTTCTTCTATCGTGCGCGAAGAATCTGTTCATGAAAAGCATTGGCCAAAGGGATGTCATGGTTGAGAACCACACTCAAAAGAAAATGACCATCCATTGGCATTTGTTGAGAAATTCAGCAAACAAAAGCCGGCCGCTGCGATGAGTTCAACAGCTTCCAAATTGAATGTCTATCTCAGTTTGCCATACAAAGGTGATGACATTGTCAATCTGTTGAAAACCCTTCGCACGGCGGCTATGGGGCACACGTTCTATACAGCCCAACTGGTCATGCTGTTCACCACCACCCGAATCTCAATACCACCTTTGAAAACACCGCTACTGCTCAACGCCAAATCTCACATCATCTATAACTTCTCATGTGAATGCCGCACCACTTACATAGGCAGAACGGAGCGGCAGTTACGTAATCGGGTCAACGGACACCTTCCAGTTTGGGTTCGCAAAACGCTCATGGATACAATAATGCCGGGCTCAAGTCAGAATGTGACAAGTCGATCGCCCGACACCTATGGGAATGCGACAGCTGCGATCAATTGTGGGTGATGTTCAAACTGAAATAAACCAAATCCCCGACAACTCATCAGTAATCTATTGACTCGTCGACCCAATTGAATCTGGAAAAGGCGTTTCGGATACGTTGCGCAACAAAAAATCGAAGGCTCTTCCGGTTCGCGGAGGCAGTGGCAATTAGCAAGTGGGAGCCACCCCTCTGCGTACAGAAAGGCTAGTTCGTCAGAACGAGATTGCCCTGATAATTGATGTGTATGGCTGTGTGTCTATGTGTGTTTGTGTGGTTGTTGTTTTTGTTGTTTAGCTTCGCAATGCCCATTGAACTTTGCTATATAAACCCACAGACTGCAGTATATACCTGATGAGATGCAGAGAAATGTGCTCAAGGTATACATTGTGCAAAAACTGTTTCTGACTTCTCTGTTCAAACAGTATGCTTCGTTTCAAAACTGCTTTCGAAACTATTGTCAACAGTGTTTGATTTCGTTTTGATTGATGAATAATACATCTTAAGAAGTGTAACAGTTACGCAATTATTAGATGAGGTGCCGCTCCTTCGACCTGACTAAGGTCACAACTAATAACGTACTCGTCGTTTAACCCTAGCCCAGTCTTTAGCTGATCATTCAATTAACTAGATTGATTGAGTCATAGAACGCAAAGTGTACCAAACATGTTTTCGATAAAATCTCAACAGGCTGTTACGGTTATAGAAGAAAAGAAAATTAAAAACGGTTACATGCAAAACTTAGTAGTGGTCAAAATTCACACTATCTCACTTTTGTGTTTGTGAACGCCGATTGGGTGCTAACTGCCTACACATCGATCAGATGAGTCAGCTAATGACCAAGGCAGCTGAAGCGAATGAACGAGGTTTTTCTGTCCGCACACGGTTTGATTAAGTAATCTAGCGGCAGTGGTATCAGTATTGGCCAACATCCGCTGGCGACTGAGTTTTGATCGGTTTGATAGAACCGTGTAGATAACTGTGAATGATTGATCTATGTTGATCTGGTAATCGCTGTCAGCCAAGTGACCTACAGTGGCATTCGTGGTTGTCTGTGTTATCAACTTTATCAATGCAGAAAGAAGACATATATTGCAATATGTTCCCATTTCGTTTACTCTCATCAGTCGCAAACGTAAAACATGCGATTTATATATGACCGACAAATAGAGATAGACAGGGTACGGACACGCATACAGTCACACCACACATTGTCATCACCTTCACGGCAAACCTATGGCTTGCTTCAACCACTTTGTGCACTTTTGTTTTATCAGCATCGACGTTTTCCAATGTATTATAAGGTACCAGTAACTGATATACACCATGAAGCATTGCGTGCACTGCGGGATCGGCAGGTTGTACTATTAACATGATTGCATAAAGGTGTTGGAATAGTGTTGCTCAACAAAACGGACTATGTAAACCAAGTACAAGTGATTCTTGCAGATACTACTAAGTTTGACAAAACGACAAAAATGGGCCAAACACTGACAGTAGAGACGCAGGTAACTAGTAATCTGAAACGACTGAAAGACCAAGAAGTCATAACAGATGTCCACCCTGATAACACAGAAAATCACGAATGCCACTGTAGGTCACTTGGCTGACAGCGATTACCAGATCAACATAGATCAATCATTCACAGTTATCTACACGGTTCTATCAAACCGATCAAAACTCAGTCGCCAGCGGATGTTGGCCAATACTGATACCACTGCCGCTAGATTACTTAATCAAACCGTGTGCGGACAGAAAAACCTCGTTCATTCGCTTCAGCTGCCTTGGTCATTAGCTGACTCACCTGATCGATGTGTAGGCAGTTAGCACCCAATCGGCGTTCACAAACACAAAAGTGAGATAGTGTGAATTTTGACCACTACTAAGTTTTGCATGTAACCGTTTTTAATTTTCTTTTCTTCTATAACCGTAACAGCCTGTTGAGATTTTATCGAAAACATATGTTCCTGACACTTTTCGTTCTATAAATATAATCAGATTACAACATATCGTTCAATAATGCATTGTTGAACATATTACCAAAAAGTTAAGGATTTACAATGAATCGCAAACCTGCCTGACGTTAAGAGTTGGTAGCAATCACTGAATCTAAATTGTATCAGACCATCTTACAACATTACACGTTATTATTAAAGTTTACTTTCAAAGTTTGAAGCGAACGTTCCAATTTACTGGACCACTTAGGTAGTAGAATAAGTAGTGTTTTTGTCAGCAACTATTTGCTGTAAGTAGGATTCAGCGGTTTTTGGGGGAAGTCCGGCAGAAATGATATTCACTTTGTTAGCAATTTTTGACCAGTGACACCATCACATAGAAGAATCACTCGGTTATTTTGTCTTCTCTGTTGTGCATCAAAATCCAATCGAAACTCAAGCTTCAAATTCTCCACGGCGGAGACGCAAATTAACCAGACTATATTTTCTGACCTAAGTTCTAACTGTGCAAGCAACAATCCATGCTTCACGAATGGAAGTACTTAAAAGTAACATGGGGACAATACTTACTTTCTCTACGCAACATCTGTCTTCTGCTGGCTACTAAATGTGGAAGGTATCATGAGTATGATCCGAGAGTTAGAACCTTGATAAAGAGCCTGGATTGTTACAGATAGTGTTAACTCGACTCTGACGAGATAATTACTCGACACTTAATTGAAGAACTTTAAAACGAGGGTGTCACTCGCACTAAGAAGACCGGTTGGGAATAGATAAGGTGATTTTTGAAGAATGACACAAAAAGCTCGTCTTCTGAAGAATGACAATGAAACCTGAGAAAGATCTCATGTTAGGTGACTTTGTGATGCAAGAGAACATTGTTAAATTTTAGGAGGATCACCCCTGAACGTTTTTTCCCCACGCTTCTGGTAAAAATAGTTGAATTGAGTTTCGACTCATCAATCTTTTTGTTCCTGCTCAACTGTTAACATGATCCAGAATAAAGCTTTCTAATTACTCCTAATTTGTGCGGTTTTGCAAATCAAAGTTTCAGCTTTATAGTGACACATTAGATGCCAGTTTAAAAAAGCAGTGTTTTTATACAAAGATGCGATAATTACTTGCGAAAGGCTTCATGGAGTTTGTGAAAAATGGGTCGCCAAACTTGACCTAACAAGTTAATACGTCTCTATTTAGAGTCGTTCTGAACAAAGAGTCACCGAAATAGTGAGAATCCTTGGTTTTTAATGATAGCATCTTATGTCCAAGGCAGAGAAGACAGAATATTGTAAGCAGTTTGTTCTCAAAATGAGTTCATCCAAAATGTACAAGGCTGACTGATAGGTGAATCATCGGAATCTATCCGGAAAGATTTTAATGAACGGAGCCTGAAGGATAGTTTTGAAATTGTATGTGTCATGAATGGTTTCAACACTCATAGCAGAGTGTAATTTTTCATCTGACTTGGCTTCTCTGTTCACAAATATTATAGATGTGACTGTTAAATCACTGCTAAACCACCGGTTTGGCCAATGTTTAAACTTAAGAGCTATAGATGGCAAACGTCGCGTAGAGCACAGAAATAATTAATCACCTGACCACCGGTCCCATCTTTAAATTTCATTTGAGACGGAGCCACTAAGACAACAAGTCTGACTTGGAAACAACTCATCAAATGAATGAACATGCAGAGCCACGCAACAGAACTGCATTGGTTAGAGTGGAAGGTTACGGAGTCTGAACGATGTGAAATCAAACCGCATTGGCTGTCGGTTTTGCATAAGTGACACTATTAGACAAGGCAGCCATATTAGGGGAATACTCAGGAAGTTTCCAAGAAGTAGATTGTGAATGAGACAACTATACCAGCAAGTTGTAGTACTCTGCATTTCAACCACCTCAGGTGGCCTTCCTCATGCGTGCTGTAATCAATATAACATTAAAAAAAGAATGGAGGTCACGTGGAATATGCCGTGGTTAGGTCAACCTGCACTTCATCTGAATGGGTTGGTCGAATTAGTTGCTTATTAAGGGGGGGGGGGTAAGACTGACGTAGATGAGATGCGTTTTGTCTGGTGTTATTTATCCATCTACGCCACACTTCAACCAAGGATTTGCTAACATTGCGATTACCGCAAGCGTGTTGTGTGTAAATGGTGAGAGCTTCAGTGCAGCATCGCTCTGCATGGGAAGGCAGACCCTTGTGAATCACCTGTGTTTGATGAAAATCTACGCTATGTTTCTCTGACAGTGCATGTAATACGATGACCGATTCCTTCTCCAGCTTCTGAAGTTGGTGTGCGTCTTTTGCAGTGAACCAAGTGCGCCTTTTGGGCCCGGCAACACGTACTTTCAATTGTCTGCTTATCTTTCCTCCGTAACTGACACTGCAATGACCGCATTTGGTTTCGTAAACGCAATCCATCTAATCGCCCATAGAAATTGGATCCTTAGGACGCATTAACAGTCGTTCTAAGATATTATTTAACCGAAATACGGATAGCTTACTCAGAGAGCATGAAACGAAGTTTTTAAGTGTTTGTTCACGGTGTAGTATTTACTTAGTGGATTTGAAAGTTCTGATCTGGTTGGTCTCCTCCTTAGTTGACATGAGCTTAATTGTGTTTTCGATAGGTGTTTGGATACTGATTAGCAGCTAACATTGTTTTAATGAAACAACAGAGATTTCTCGCATGGAAGAAATGCCAGCTGTGACCTCAAATAACGTAAATACAGAAGATTTAATGTTAGGCAGGGTTATCAACTTTAAAGCGGTTTTCCTTGTAGCGAACCAAGCTGTGAAAGTGTTGTATGAAAAGGCATATTGTTCTCAATATTGCCGCTGGCTCACTCTACCTCTTTTCATCACCATCAGAACCACCTTAGCAGAAAATAACCATTCCCTGTGTCCTCTGCAAACTAATGTGTTTACAAATAGGAAAAACGGTTTCAATGAGGAGAGATGTTCAATGATTTAACTTTGCGGTAATTTCGACGTTCCCTCTGAAATACGAGCACTCATGGTCCACTGTATCATTAATTGCGTACTGCTTCAATGTGTAAATATAACAGCTTTCGTCAAGCAGTGCGTGAGCAGCGTTGGTGTAGTATTTCCAGCTAGCCAAATAACACACAGCATTCTGGTTAATTGCATCCGTGTTCTGCACTGAAGTTGTGCTTAATGAATTCAACGGAGATCTTAGTTTGCACATGGATTTCTGTCAAATAAACCGTGAGTATGCCATTATTAACAGGATTTTAACTAACAATCTAGAAATGACTTTGTCAATGAGAAACGCTAATGTGAGAATTGACTTTTTGTTTAGCTGCTCTTTATTCTGAACATCATATATCGATTTTACAGTAAAAACGAAGACAGGCTGCCGTGCATGTGGTGGGAACATTGCGAGTACAGTCAGTGGTGTGCGTTTTTCGCAGCACCAAAGACAAAACACTTTTCATCACAAATACTGATAAACTTCATTTAATTTTTATGATAAAACAATTCAGGCTGCCTCCGCCGAAAATCGCGTTGCCATATTATTTACAGAATGGTCTGTATTGGATGAGTGTTATTCACAGTACTAAGGGTGAAAACAAAACAAACTACAAAGAAGAGATAAAATGCGGTGACAGACCCACATACATGGGCGTTGCCGCGGAATGGACATTCGTACACATTTGCAAACAGCTTTAACAAGCAGATTCTGGAAAGTCGTTGGAACAAGGTAGACGAAGTGTACATAACACGGTAAACATTTTATAGACATAATTCAAGAGTATAAACGTGACAGCCTGGTCGAGTGAATTTGAACGTTTTGAGTAACCTTTTACGTTGCTCCAGTCCTTCCAGTTTCAAGACTGCGAAATGACCGGGGCGAATTACAAATAGATTGAACCAAGTTAACTCAACGCAGGAGTGAACATTCTGGGTAAGGACGTTCCAGTCAGCTATTTTCGAAAAGAGGCGGCAAACTCGAGTTTCGCTCTTGTTAGAACTGCTCAATAATTCACGTTCTTTTCACGGCTGCCGTTGAATTCTGGATACCCATATTAAACGATGTGCTACTGGAGTAGTATTAGATATGACTGACTGAACGTAGGCCAACGCTTAGCAATATACGTTTTTAACTACTGCTCAGGTTACCCGATCGCCTGTGGACAGAACGCAGAAACTATCCTGTTAACTTTAATCGATTATCCCACGACTAGGACTCCAATTCAAGTTTAAATAACAAAAATCATCATTACTGTTATGTAGTAAATAACAACCAAAGCATGTTATGAAAACGCTCAGACATATTCGCTTTTGAGTATTGCTCGGATTGTCCGATCGCTTCGAGAGAAGGCACACTAACAGTCATGTTAACCCCAGTCGATGATCTCTCTACCAGAACGTTCTTCCAGCTTTAAAGTACAGAAGTAATTAAACACTTAGGTTAATATATACTACTGATGAACTATAACTAAAACTAAATCTCGGCTTCGGATTTGTGTATGAACCGGGCTAATTGTAAAAGGGATTGATATGCAACAACTGCCATTAATCATGAGCAACACGCAAAACCGTGAGATGGAAGAGTATTTAACTGTTGCAGTAAAAAGGTTATTCTGTTTATATTTTCTTCTCCCGTGTCCAAGTGCTTAATCACGCGCACATATCGTGCGCTTATGTTTCACTTATTCGCAATTACACCATGAATGTATGAAAGAACATTAATTATTCTATACAACTCATAACAATGTCAAGCGGAGACATAATGCTCACATATCGTTATGGTAACGATCGGTTACTATGGCGATTCCTTTGCGAGGTAGCAATATCTACCCGCTGAATCTAAGTAGTGCAATTTCAACAAACTCTCTCCGTCACCTGAAGAAATTACCGGGTTTGAACAAAGCATAATTTATAATTGGTCTAGGTCATAACACAAAGTTGGCTATTCTACAAGTTTAACTTCAGAATATGGTTAAATGACAATATTAGGTTGTATTCACGGTTTGGAAACCGGGTTATTCTGGAAATACCACAAAATGCTTACTCAACAAAATCATCACGTATTCCATCGAAACTGAAAAAAGGTGATCACCTTCTATTTATAAGTTTAAATACGCGTGCGGTTCATTCTGAACATCGTTCATTTGAACTGTCTAGCTTATTGCGAGTTGAAATGATATATGTGAGGAGGTAATGCGGGTTCCAGTTCGTATCACATTGGTACCTGCAAAATACCTTAACAATGGCAAATACCTTTTTTTTCTACAGTTGGATATTATATCGACATTCTACTTTGAAGTAAAGCACCTTTTGTAAACAATGTTGCAACTATCGGTCAACTCCTTAGAAATAACAGGCTTTACCATATTAGAACCTCACAGTTAGTTTGACAGTCTCGGTAACAAAAGTTCGGTGCGAAAAATGTCTCATGAAACTACATATCTACAGGTGTTATAAAAGTTCATACAAAAAGACGAAAGTTAACCCTAAATAGCAAAATGTTTGCAAACAATTCACATAACATTAACAAGACAATCAATTCCCTGCCACATAAATTTATTGATTCAGATGTTGTATTTAACAGCACATGATTGATTCTTCGTCTGTGCAACTTTGCGATGATCAGCAGAACAAGAGACCCTTGACCTCAGAGATTGTATTCGTGAATTAAAGTGTAGGATGCTCAAGAGTAAGGTCATGGGTAAATCGGTGGGCAGAATAGATCTAATGCTTACAAATTCAACTGATCTTTTTAGTCACCGATTACTGAGTACGTTTAGACTCAACTTTTTCACACAACCTCAAAACAATGAGCTTTTTTGTAGGTTATCATGTGCAGTCAAACATGCGTATTAAACGCAAGAAATTATCAACCATATATGCTTTTGCGTGTTACTGCCTTGGTTCCAATTTGAATACTTCCTTATGTGGAGGAAACTCAGCCGATCTCTCTTGTTAGTAAGTTTAAGCCGATTTCGAACAACTTAACACACTAATCCGAACTTGATCCACTTGAACCTTAATGGTGCAAGTAGGAAAGGGAAGGAATGATTGAAAGCCACGATTTGTGTCAACGTCTTAATTGAAAATTTTCGTAAATGTCCAATTCAGACTGCATCGCACAGCATAATCCCTGACCTCAGTACAATAATTCAAAATGATGTGTCAGTTCGCGTGATTGCTTCAATTTAGTTATGTATTTCTTTTTGAACCCGAGGTAAGTTTAAAACGGCAGTCAGCTACTTCAGCCTGTTAACCATATTCATCCCATGGTAAATGTAGGTTCTCATTTGCATCCTACTAATTCACTGTTCTATTGAAGAGAACACCGATGCAATTCTGTTTCGTTCAAAATGTCGTCCCTCTTAATTAGTTCGTTCGGTTCAGTACTTGTCCATCGATAACTTTCCTAACCAACCTGAGTTCATTTTTTGAATCCCAAAGCTTTACGTACATCTCACATATTAATCAGATTCTGAGTTCCAGTGTTAGGAAGAAATTTAAGCATGCACTATATATATATATATATATATATATATGTATCTATATATATGTATATGTTAAAATATACCCTAAAGTGTATCCAATTTTGAGGTTTTATGAAGCGTTCTTCGTCAGTTTGACGACAGTTCGCAATTTATATCATTCGAAGGTTGGGTCATCAATAAAGCAACTCAGATCTAGGTTCATTTTGAAATTGGAGGTGTAATTGATGTAGTGTAACGTCAATTATTACGACGCCTTGTAAGCCACGGTAGTTTGACTGCATGTAAAAGATAATTCTGTGGGTATTAGTAAGGAGCCCAAATCAGTGTGTACAGTTGCCATTTGCCTAAATATTCTGACTGGACTAGCCAACAATATCTGGACAGTGGGATGGAATACCCCGCAAACTACACTAGTAACCTCCAGGTAAACACAATAAAGATTCAATGATGAACGAAAGTATACATTTTTCGGTGGAGCAGTTTTGACACAAGTTCACAAATATGTGACCTCCTTTGTACTCTCTTTTATAGGACTCGTAAGATTATCACACATGTTAAAATCGAAAGGGAAGAACAACTAAATCGTGATACATTGATTGACAACGGTCATCCCCCTCGGTTTATCGAGAAATACACGAAGTCCACAGGACATAATCTTAGGATGATGACTGTTCCACTAAAAATTGTCTACCTCCGTTTATCATTTAAAGGAGATGACAATTCGGCACTAATCAGACGAAGATTTATGGTCGCAACATGACAAAACTGCAATGCCGCGAAGGTAGTGTTCATTGAGGAAAATACGCAACTACCGAGCTCAACGAGGAAAGACCCGGTCAGCTTGATCGTCCAATCAGACTTACTATGTAGTTTTACCTGTACTTGTACATGCTAGTATGCTGATCGAACCTCGAGGCAACTGGGGACGCGCATCAATGAACACATTCCAAAATGGATAAGTACCACTCGAACTGGCGTCACCCGAAGTGCAATCACGAAGCATTTACATGGAACGGGCCACCGAATCTGTAGTGATACTCCAAAGCCTACTATTTGCACAGGCTGTCATCATTTGTCAAACAAACCCGGTGTAATATGTCCATAAACAAATGGTTATCAATTTATCCCTCAGTTGGTAATTCCGTCCCATCCCCCAAAACCTCCCATTGTTCTGAACGTTTTATCTTACTTTCTATCATGCACCCGTGTAACGGTTTTGTTTTCAGTCCCGTTTAAGACAACTAACATTCCAAGTTGAACCTAATTCACAATTGATCGTAGCTGTCGCGTTCCCATAGAATTTCCAGCCGACCCCTTTCGAAAGGAAGCACTAAACTCGAGTTTCGTCCTCATTAGAGCTCGTCAGTAGTGCATCTCATCGCCACTGCCGGGACTAGAACTCCGGTCACGCTGTTCATGAAGCAACCATGTTTATCACTGCGCCATTGACCTCACGTTAGGCACGACCGAAGTATCATATGTGAACGCTCAACAACTTTCGCTTGTGAGTAATGATCGGGTTGCCCGATCGCCTCGAGAGGAGACGCAGTTACTGTCTGTTAACTCCGATCGATAACCCCGCGATTAGGACTTCCTAGACAGGTCGAGATCTCCGATTTCATTAAACCTGCTGGGCGATATTTGTTATTAACATTCCCTCCACTTTTCACTTAACTGCCCATAAACACTTGACCTTGTAACATAACTGTCGTTACCAGCCTCATGTTGCGTCATCTAAATGTTCTCGCGTCTCAGTAATTCTGACTTCGTTTATCACGCCTTATTTACCACTGTTAACAAGCGTTTCGTTGTAGTTGAGTTGACAATTTGACCATTAAGCCCTATGAACTATCGACGTGAACGACTCCATGCTTGAATTGTCGTTCAGTCGATCTGGTGTGGTCAGTTGGGGAATGAAAATACGGGGATGGTGAGTGAGTGTTGAAAGCCTTTGTTACTAGAGTTAGCAATCTGCAAACTGTTCGTTATGTAAGATCACCTTGTGCAAACTCTTTTGACGGGTTGCAACCAAACCACTTGATGTGCAAACTGGTTTGACCCGCTCAACAGTGACTAACAGATGCTTAGTTACGGGCGTGTGGAGAAAGTTTACAAATCCATTAACCTGTCACAGCTCCCTTCATCTATCTGTGGTTCGATCATATCTGCGTTATTTATCGATCAAAATAGACTGTTTTGAGTTATATTATCAAGTCGTACATATCACATGTAAATATAAAGCAAGTGTTTTCGTAATTGGCACTTTGTCTCTGCTCTAACAAAATGCACACACTCGCAAATTCGATTATTTTGTTTAAAACATGTACAGTTCACAACTAAGGCTACTGGATATGCTGGCTTCAGTAAAAAGTGTCCAAAGGTTAGTTTGTTAATGGCTTTATCGCCAACAAGGATAACATAAGAAGGATGATTTACGGTTAGTGACCCAGACGATGGTTCGCGTCAGACATTCGAAGTACCTAAAAACATAAAATGTTGGTCAAAAAGCTGAGCGAGATGGTGCAAGATGTACAAGCACGCAAAATTCACACTTTCAGAACAAACACTTCTGTGCAATGTAAATGAACAACGTCGGTTAGCAGCAGCTAGGCTACTGTGACCTAACATGAAAAAGGATGCCGTTCACTCCCTCAACTGGTTACACACCTACAAACGCGTGCTCCTTTTTAGCAATCCATCGCTGCGTAGCACCAGTTTTCCGATTAACCCAGGTATAAAAGAGTCTGTCGCTTTCCACTTACCCTGTTGTCCTACTGGATACCACAGCCTGAGTAGCTCACACAGCTAAGCAAAAAACAGAACAATGTAATAAAAAATACTCACCCTTGAAGTGCACATTATTTTAACTTCAATATAAACAAACTACAAGAAAGGACTTCGTCGGTCAGCCACAACATCATCACCTTCAGCTCTTCGGTTATTCCAGGCGCATATTACCGAGAACGATTTTTCTTGTGGTTGATCGTTGCGCACTAACTTGTGGACATTTTGATGCGAGATGGCCATCTCGCTTCGTCTGGCTGAGCGAATGACAATCCACATTGAGCCCAATCACTGTCAGCTTTCATAGTGGAAAAGTCTGTACCATAGATGGATCGCTCAGCAGTGACTCTGAACATTATTCTAGCCAACGTTCTGGCGCAAAACCATAGACTAACAGTTCGTCCACCACAGTACAAAAGCTTGCCGAATCCTGGCCTATGATGGCCGCGGGCCAGGTCACGTGGAATTTTGTTGAGTCATGAAAAATGTACACCGAACAGGCTACATAGGCCGCACAACACGGCGACTATCCGAACGCATTCGGGAGCACCAACCTGTGTGACTGACGCGAGGATCGATAAGGCCCTGTTCGTCTGCGGTCGCTAAGCCCTTGATCGAGTCGAACCATCTGATAAATCAGACAGAATCGTTCAAGCCGATCTACCGAATATGTGGGACATAATCGAAACAGGTCAAAGGTCGTGTATTATCAACCGCAGAGGTCTTCGCAATTCGTCTATACTCACCACCACTGTGCGCTCAAAAACGGCTTGTCAAAACGTTGAACCTTCCATGCCCGTGTACGCAAACCCAGGATAGAGTGATCGCATAGATGTGACGTATCTCTCGCAGATTTCGTACAACTCACGTGATTAAGGCTATGTAATTAAGTCTCATGACTCAAACCAGACAGAACCTGTTGACTGACATCTTTCACTTCAGTGATATGTTATCTACCACCCCCATCGAACCCAAGTAAATGTGTTGTATTTAGCCTGATGATAAAACACCGAAAACGAGCTTGTTTGCTACGCGTTTCTTCTCATGACCAAACCGGGTATATTCACAGTATTGAAAAAAAATTGACCCTCTGAACAAAAGTTTAGTGTAACTGGCTTGTTGACAAATGGTCGCTTTAGTATAACCCGTATTATGTAACTATCGTTTGGAAGCCTGGAATTGCCAATAATTTTCAGTAGTTTACAAAAGTTAATTGGGAAATAGATTTACTTTCAACATGGCGTTTGTGGGATATATGTCGGAAAATAATGTATGTTAACCTCCGACTAATCCAGGAATTGTTAGTGGGTGGATCAGCAAACTTCCGAAATGTGATGCCGAAATACACCTGATCATTAACATCTTAGGAGATTACCCCCGTAGGCAACGGAAGAACTACTGTATACTCAACTTCTCAACATAAAACCTCCCAGCTATCACTTCTGAGTTGATAATTAGGAGTGTTGATTACAAGTTTGTCTGTACCTTGATACAAATTAATTAGGAGCAGTGAAATTAATTTCCTTTCTTAACCGTTTGTTATTTAATCGTTGTCATAGTAACTGAGCAGAATGCGGAAGTAAACGCAGAATTGTAGTCAAATCGTACATGAACATTATAAGCCCACTCACTTCACGGAACTTGGCATATCTATTTGGCAACACCTCTGATCCCGGATTACTAACCAAATGACATGAAAGTTTGCAATTGAACAGCCGATATTCCCATGAGCTCGGTGAACGGTACTGAAGTGATTGTGAGCACTGTTTTTCGACGCTTCGGCCGACTGGCGGAAGGTGCTAGGTGGACAGATGATGACCTGGCGTAGAGAAATGAAATCATTCACGAAGGGGTTGGTCAATGTAGATCGGGTTTATCTCCCAGGCTGTGGCCATCGCGACTCGCAGAGTCAGTTATTTGAGACCTTATGTGATATGGTGGCTAACCGAGCTCAGTGGCGTGAATGTTGTCGTTGTTTGTCCGAGTTGTCTGTGAAGTGAGTGCACTTTTTGACACGGGGCAGTGAAAGCTGTAAGGAAACTGTCATGCTGATGACGCCTTAATTTCACTTACAGCTCGGTTGTTTACTGGCAAAGTGTAGGCGTCTTGATGTTGTACGTTTGAATATAGACGTAGCTATTTTTAGTAGTTAGGTTCTCCTCCCCTTCTTTTTCACTCTCATCTCGTATAGGGCCTTATATTTCTTTCTTTCTTCTTCTTTCTTCGTGGTTCTGTGACCGTTAAGCAACAGTGTGAACCACTGATGTATTGCTGTCTATGGTGATGATGTTGATGATGATGAGGGTCCCAGTATGTGCTTGCTTACTGGAATGCGTACGACTAGGCGTTCCGTATACTACGGACCATGAACGATGAATGAGCAGGAAAATGCCCACTGCCAGCTGGAACCTTTTGAGAAGCAGCAGTCTGAGAGTTAAGTTCAAAGACTATTGGGATAAAGGACTTCACGACCAGAGCGTGCTCAGATAAGAGGAGTAGCTGGTAGTTTAGTAATCCCGGACCAAGTCTCGTCGATTGACTGATTGCAGCTGTCAGCTGGAACTGAATGTTTGGTGAAAATGTCTCAATAAGACCCACATATGTTAATGTATAATGATGTCGGTATCTGGAAATCAGAGAAAATGAACCGGTACTAAAACGTTTCAAGGTGTTCTCCGTATGGTGAGAACAACACGATGAAAGGGACAGATTGTGACTGCAGCAGAAACATTGAACGGCTTAATATGTCGTAGCACCGTCACAAAGCATTAAAAGAGAGAGAGAGAGAGACTAATATGGTTTGCAGATTGTGAATAGAGTTAATCGGTTCCGTACGTTTTGTGGAAGCGCATACCTCGTAGCGTATAGCGGGAAAGAATCACGTCGAATCAGTTGCCTTTGCTTAGAATTGCCATGAATAACGGCAGCTATCGGTCCACATTAATTAACCAGCCTGAATAGTAACTTATGTCGTTAAGGCTTGATGAAGACTTTTCATTTGCTTCAGACTTATAGGCTTTGGCGTGAAATCTTCGAGTCTTCAATAAATGCAAGTGGATTGGCATGAAGTATGATTCGAAATGCCTTCACGGATAACTTGCAGAAATTTCTCATGTTATGAAATAGAAATCCACCCGTGTACACGAGTCTCGCTCACCGTTTCTGTACCTATGACAAGAGTGGGAAATAATTTTGACTGACAGTAAAACTGAATGATACAAGGCGTTACATATCCGCAATTATTTTAACGGAAACAATGGGACAGAAATGAGTACTTATGCTTAATAAAATCCATTACAGGAGGAACCTAATTATCCGGATGATAAAACAGTACATGCGCGCACTTTATACGTTTGACAGGCTCACACAACAGGCATTTATGAACATCTCTGTTAAGTCTTCATCTGAAAAGTCTCTGAGGTATAAATAGTAGCTTACGTGTTGACGACACGCTGCAGCGGTCGGTTTATCGCAAAGCCACTTGGAACGGTCAATACTTCCAGTTCTCCAGCTTTGCACCCATGGCCTACAAGCGTCGTTTAGTTAAAACATTGTTCGACAGAGCCCGACCAATCTGTACAGATGACCGGCTGACACAAGAGGAAGATTTCCTAACAACCACACTACTTGCTAACGGATATCCGGATAAGTTTATCTCGGTTCATAGCAAGAAAACAACAGAAATAACTGCAGTTCACAAAGCAAGAAAAAAAGAGGTGTTCACAACACTATAATTCAGAGGAGACTATTTGTCCACTATACTGCGTCATCAGCTTCAGTCAGCTATGAACCGCACATACCTTGAAGCCGAATTTTGCCCCTTATCATCAACTCGGGGAGTTAGTTATGGAAACGTTAGACGTGACACACCTAACTATCCTGTCTCACATGTCGTTTATCAGTTCACTTGCAGTTTCAATGACAGCTATATCGTCAGAACGGACCGGTGCTTGCGTCAACGTGTAGCCGAACACCCCCAAAATGGTTGATTCAGTCTGCTGAGCGAACAGACAGTCAAGGGAGCAACGGAACGCGAAACCCGACATCGTCAATTGCGAAGCACATCCTGGAGACAGGTCACAACGCCGACCCAACAAGGTCGTTCATCGTGTTGCTACGACACCCAAACTCCAAAATTCTGGCCATCAATGAAGCTGTGCTGATCAAACAAAGAAAACCAGTGTTGTGTGCGCAAAAATTGATGGTTCACACTGTCCACCTCCCCTGGTAGCGGCCTTTTGACCTAAACATTTCATTCTGCTCAACTATCGTTGCTATGCGCCTTTGTTATATATTCTGTGTATATTTAGTATGCGGCTGATGAGATAAATCGAAATGTTAACATCCCTCAACGTTTGTCTTCTTGCTGTTTTGACAAATTGGATCAAGGGAACCCAGTGCCTCAAAGTATAAATAATAGTGTTCTAAAATTTTGCACCACTTAATTATTGAAACGAACTTTCTAGGTCTGTCAGGAGAAGTGCCAAATACGGCAGTTCTATCAATGTCTAACGAAGAATATCGAAACACAGTGAGTTCAATGAGTAAAATGAATATAGCATGGATGTAAAAAGAAATATCAGGTATTTAGTGAGAAACTCAGAAACAGTTGGACAAACCACCAGAAGACGTAGGATGAGTTTGAACGGATTGGTAGAAGGCATCAGACGTGAACGATGAAACGCAAGACTTTTCACTTCGATAGAAGATACGTTAACATGAACAGACCATGATTACTTACTAAACAGTTTTGCATCTGGATTATTCGACGGATAGAAGCTTAGTTAAAAAAGCCAACTGGATCTCTGGTTTTGCAGCCATAGTCACAATATGTGTTTATACACAGTAAAGTCTTAGAGGGTAGTGCCAGTTAAAAAAAGAGCAGTTTGCATATTGAGCATGACAGAATTTCAGAGTTCACGGCATCATTCGTTTTCAAACAGTGTACACAGCAACACCAGTGCAAAAGCTTGATTCCACGTGCAACACCGTACCAGTTTAACTAAACCTAAGCCATCAATTGGAGCAGACAAGCGTGCTTCTTGAGAAAATCCGACGAGTTTGATTTGGGAGTAACATAAGACGCAGGTAAAATTTCACGAAGCACTGTCGTAAAACAGCTCATCTCAACACAAAGTTTTCTTTATCTACATAACAGCTAATCCTAATACTTGAATGGAATATCCCCTCGATTGCTTCGAACTGCTTCTAACGATAACACATTGGTAACGGTGCAGACTGTGTACCATGCACTTGAATTTCTCAATATTTCTTTGTTTGTCATAGTTGCCTGTAAAGATTAAACCCTAACATGGCATTTTATTTAACATGCTGCCAAACGTTTATAGTTGAAAGATGAAAATATAGCTTGAAATTGGGTATATAATCGTAGATTACTAATTGTACCGCTCAGTTTTGTAGTCTGCTGTAGGTGCACATACTTACCCGGGTTCCTCTCCATCTGTAGCCATTGGATACGAAAGGTAGGAGAACTCAATTGTTCCTCATACTACAGACATTTTTTAAATGCATTATTACGTTTGAACTTCTCATGTCCCTTCACATCATCATCATCATAACAGCCATGAGCTTGACCGAAAGGTACTGTGGCTCGGGCCGCTGTTCACCTCAACAGTGACGTGGAATATCCTAGAAGAAAAAGTTACTAAGAAGATTGAAAATTGTTGAGAGAAGACTAAGAGGAAGAAGCGGAAATGGTATAGATACAGGTACGCCATTGACTGCGACACATCGCCATCCCTGATAGCGTCTCTAACCAGCGGTTTGAGAGATCACGAGGACCCCATCCAGGCAGGCGACACCTACACACTTTGCTCAATGGAACAGTCAAGGTCTTCATATTTTGTGACCACGCTATTGTTTGACCACCACGTGGTTTGACCCAACTGCTGGTGGCCTCAGCATATAATACCCGGTATGGTAAACGATTAGATGACATAAGTAGTAAATGAACTAATAATCGCAAGCCATGGACCTTGATTAGTTGAGCAACTGATCGCGCGTTCCCAACGCTCCGGAATACGCGCCGGCGAACGGCCACATTGTTCACGCGATTGGTCCACTTAATATGGGCCAATTGGCAGAGACAACGGTGATCAACCACAGCAAGCCTGTTGATATCTTCTTTGTGAACAGGCCACGCTTCCGAACCATAAAGTAAGGTGGAACGCACACAGTCATTATGTGCCCTGCCTTTCAGCGATAACCGGACGTCTTTTCGACGCCACAGATGACGCAGTTTGGCAAAGGCAACTCGTGTCTTTGCAATCCTCGCTGATTTCTCATCAAAAATATTACAGGCTGATGAGATAGGGCTACCCAAGTATGTGAAACTTGTAATGAAGTGCCCCAGTCTTGAAGCAACACTTTGCACTTTGAAGATGCACATCGCATTCCTTACAAACCAGCTCGGTCGCTCAACCTGTCCAGCATGGTCTGCAGGTTTTCTGCAGAGGGGCTAAGTAAGACAATGTCGTCCGCGTACTCCAGATCGGCCAATCTAGCACCAGGAAGAAGCTCAACACCATGCCCTCTGGGTTCTTGAAGCGCACCCTCCAGAATGTCCATGACAAAATTGAACAGGAAAGAGGAAATCGGACACCCCTGACGAACACCACTAGAAGTGATGAACGCTCTAGACAGTTGTCCATAAACTCTCACTCTGCTTGCAGAGTGAGCATACAGTGATCTCAGTAGATTCACGTATTTCTCTAGTGCTCCCTTGCGGAGAAGGCAGTTCCAGAGAACGTTACGAGCAACTGAATCGAAGGCAGCCTTTAGGTCCAAAAAGACCACGACCGTCGGTTTTCTGTAAGAGTGCCGATTTTCCAAGATCCGTCGCAAGGTAAAAATATGATCAACGCAACCTTGACTGGATCGGAATCCTGCCTGTTCTTCGCGTATCTGACTTTCTGTGGGCTTAGTGAGCCGACGTAAAATGAGACTAGTGAGCAACTTGGACGCAATAGACACCAAACTGATGCCTCTGTGATTGTCACATAGAATTCGGGCCCCCTTTTTGAAAACGGGGATGACTGTTGATAGGCACCAACCATGAGGCATCTCTTCAGTCTCCCAGATCGTCTGGAGGAGTTTTGTCGGTTCCGATATCAACCTCTCCCCACCATCCTTGAAAAGAGAATAAGGGAGGAGGTCTGGACTAGGAGCCTTATTACGCGTTAATAACTTAAGCTCCAGAACCACTTCTGTTTCCGACGGAGGACCGTTTGGAATGCAACAACTGACCAATCGGGTCCCGTTGTCCACATGATCTGGTTAAGGCCAGCTGAACTGTTCTTCAAAATGTTCAGCCCACCTGTCAAGTCGGCGCAACTAATTGGTAATAAGTGAACCATCTTTTTCACATATGGTCTCACTTACACCGACTTGACGGCCAGTACAACTACGGATCAGGGAAAAAAGTTTTCTGCTATTCCCAGATAAAAAGGCTCTTTCCATCTCTTTCGAATGTTCGACCAAGTATTGCTCACGGTCTTTGCGTAAACTTTT
>JTDE01000436.1:101576-128709 GCA_014338405.1 Paragonimus skrjabini miyazakii | reverse complement strand
CGAAAGAGAGCCACTATTGAGGTCCTTATTACAAATCGATTGAAGCTCAGGTGTTACCAAAGTAACCATGTCCGTAATCCCAAAATGACATTAGATTCACACTGTATTAAATTTTACAAAACCCTGACTTGACAACTGATTTCATATTTATTGTGTTGTATTTGGCCTGAAGATGATACACCGAAAACGAGCTTGTTCGCCACGTTTTGACTTTTGATGAATATTTTATTGTTTCATCACCAGCTTCCCTAACTTTGTAATGCTTAATGTTCTCGATAAATATTTTGAAGTAAACTCTCGTTCTTTCACTCGACATGTACATTGTAATATCATCATTCGAAGGAACATCAAAATATATGCTAGTGTTGTAGCTAATATTTTCGAAAAAAATAAAGGGGAATAACCGATGGACAATTTTGAAGTGTCCAACCGCATATCAGACAAGCAAACAATACTGGCATTAGTGAGAATAACATTTTGAATTTGACTGACTATATCTTCAAAAAGCAGTATTTCAACGCAACATTGGTTTTTCATTACGATACCATCATAAAGATTGCAAAATAAATGAAATTCCTCCGGAATTTCGATCTTTTTCTCGTTAATACATAAAGAACTTCGAGCAGTCTAGTGTTTCTCGCGAAATCACATCTCAATACAGTATGAAACAAAAGTTTAATCGATTGCTTAAATGATTTTTACTTTCGTCAAAGTATGAAAAGTTATGCTGCAGTTGAATGTTACCAAAATTAAACTATTTGCATCGGTTTTGAAGTGGATCACAGTAAAACTTCTTTCTAAAGATACAGGATTGTTCCATACTTTTCCCGTCAAATCCCTGTGGCTTACTTACACCCTTACTAGGGTAAGTTCTACTTTTGTACTTGAAGTAAGCTTAAATAACTAACCGGATCTATTATACTTTACATCATCAGTTGTTTGTCATCCCATCCACCCTTATTGTAGTCCAATTCGGAACCGGTTGCGAACTCATTCAAGAATTACGTCGTTCTTCAATTGTCGTTCCACGTCGAGTGGTCAAGGATGTAAATCAACTAATTGCTTGCTGTTACATCTTTCCTTTACAGATTTCAAACAGTTTATTCCCTTCCTGGGTTTGAACGAAATAGTTAGAACACGAAAACTGGTAGATGTAAGCATTCCTTACTGATCCATCAGTAACAAATTTACAATAACATGAAACGGTTGTTTCATATCGAACAGTTAGGGGGGTAAAGTTGGATAGTCAATCGGTGGGTTAGAAAAGATCACTAGGTCCAGGTGAGAGTCAAGTTTACGAACAATTGTTTCTAAACACACAGGATCGGCTTCAGTCGATTGATTGCGAAAGCCTCAGCACACCGCAAAAATCTTGGATTGGGGTGACGTAATAGGATTCTGAATGCACAAACTGGGTCGATAACGTGTCCACTGGTCAGGACGTGTCTTGCGACTGCAGATGCTGGTTGCTTGTGTGTTTCAAACACATTGTCGTTTTTCTGTAATACAGAGTGCTGTACCCACTCAGGCAAATGTTCCTTCATTCTGGAGATCAAGGATCTCTCGGTTCTGTCTGCGTAACTTTCTTTGCAGTTACATGTAATTTGGTAGACACAATGTGAGGTGGCACCGACAGGCTGATCTTCTTTGACTGAAGGGACAGGCAGTTTCTGAGTCCGAGCTAATACGCAGAGTTCCGCCGCGTTAATTGTTCGTTTAATCGAATTCACTAGTCTTTGAGTTGTTTGATGCATGTTATAATCACTTTTGAAGGGCACTTCTATATAAACCTTCTTTCCCCCCACTGTGGCCACCTTATCGGTAGGTGGTTTTGGTCTACTATGCCTGTCTATGAACCTTTTCGGATACGCATTAGATTGTAGTACAGAGGTGATCAAGTCTAATTCCATTGCAAGACTATCCTGTGTACAGATTCGTCTTGCTCGTGTGGATAGTGTGTTTACTAGTGCGCGTTCATGATGGACCGGTGTGAAACTACCAAAGTTCAAGTACTGACCAAACCATGTGGATTTCCTATCGACAGTTCTTTGAATAGAACCATCTTCTCGGCGCTTTATGAGTATATCTAGAAACGGCAAACAGTTATCAGCCTCAAATTCACATGTTACCTTCAGGTTTGGATGACAACTATTTAAACGTCGCACTAGGTTATCTATTGTCTGGTTGGAACGACTGAATACTAATGTATCGTCAACATAGCGTTTGTAGTATGACAAAGTTGCTATGTCTGCCGCTAACTCTTGTTCAATCCTTAACATGAAAAAGTCTGCTAAGATGGGCCCTAGTGGACTTCCCATGGCTATCCCATGTACTTGGTGGTAGCACGGATCAAGAAAACGGAAACTGACGCTTTCAGTGCGCAGTAATAAAGTTTCCTTCAGAATATCACTAGATAGATGTAGAGTGGTTTTGTTCGTTTCGACAAGCTCACAAATATAATCAATCGCCTCGTACAGTGGGACAATTGTAAACAGTGTGTGGACGTCTATGGAGCACATCAACTCATTAGCAAGATTGATGTTGTCCAAGTCACTGATCAACTCAAAAGAATCTTTAATATAATCAGCCTGAAACTTTCGTTTTAATGGCGTTAAGATGGTGACTAACCAACGTGCCAATTTACGGTATGGAGAATTAATCATCGCCAGAATAGGCCTAAGCGGTATTCCAGACTTGTGTGTCTTAGGGAGGTCGTAGAGTTGGGGTGTCAATGACCCACAAGGTTTAAGGAAATTGTACGTCATGTTGTCAATTAAACGTAGGTGTAAAAGATTACAGATTTTACTGTGAAATCTTTAGAACTTACAAAATAGTGGATTCTACAACTTATCCAATCCTTTCCGGCTTTTATTCATTCTCAGTTCTAAAATTCCGTAAACGCTTTCGAGTAGAATATTATATGACCGTTACTTCATTCTATATTCGAGTTGCTTTTGGTAAATTCCACAAACCCATAAACATACCTTTATCCCACCTTTTATTTTTTTAATTTGCCTGTTTATTATGATAAGAGCCGTGAATACGTGTTTGCTAAACCTTAACCTACAGAAACGCATTAACCGCTTCTTCTAAACAAATACTCAGTCGCCATCAACAGGTGCCCTCACATACTTGTATTCATGTGATTACCAAATGATCGACTGTGCTTTTGAAATTCTCTGTTGTTTGACCTTCTCTACATTAGCGCAGCGAACACACGATGCGATTTGTTACATTATCCCTGAAAGTAGTTTACAGATAAACCAAACTGTGAATAGTCATTGTTGTCCCAAAACAACACTGATATGATTGTAGAACACTGTGTCCACATAGTTTCTCTTCTGCTGTTGTACTTGTTGTTATGTGTCCATCGAATATTGTGATGAACAAGTCACTGAAACAGACAGTTCACAATGTGACTGTGATTAAACGACAGTTAAATCTAGCTTCAAGGATATACCACCTGTTAGGGTAAGATAAACAAATTTTTCTCTCAAAGGCATCAGATAACGTAAACAAACGGAGGTGTTCAGGAAAACATCTATCCGCAGTGAATTTTAATTTTATTTTGGCGTACTGTTTTGATTCTTTCTTGAGCCCATCACACATATCGCTTCTTTCGGCATCCAAATTTTCTTTTTGGAAAGGTATCATAACCGAGCAGTTGATTGGTCATGCGGTTTGTGTTATTCCTAAATTTCACAAAACATGTTCACCAAAACACTTCATGGATTAGAGGTATAGTGCTGGCCATTAAAAGCGGGGTTATGTTTAGTTAGCTTACGAGCGTTCAGTCAGTCCATTTAGACTGCGTTATCATGTGACAAATTTAGGAAAAGACTAAATGCACGCATAATTGGTGATATTTTGAATTTCCAAACAATTTTCAAGTTGTGTGTTGCCCTTCATACTAGTAAGTATGTCACCAGTAACGAAAGAAGACATACGTCGCGGGATGTCAACATTCCGTTTACTCTCAACAATAAAAACAAATAACGATTGGGTTTGCACGAAACAAGGACTGTTATCAGTTTCAGAGCAGACAAACTGCGTGAGTCAACAGTTTATGCACACACAGGACCGGGCGGCGAGTATTGATTAACATAGCTCCGGAGAAGGCAAGCAACTTCGGATTCCGATTACACAACAAAAGTTGAAACGAATTGGCGGGGTCAACAACGTTACCTGTTTCCATGATGTGCTTTGCTATGGATGAGGTTTGATTTTGTCTCACTCGCTCTGTTGCCATTACCTGTTGCGTCATGGCGGGCACCAACCACTTAGACATATGGTCAACCATTCTTTGTCGTAGGCGCCTATCTGTTCTACCGATAAAGACGTCACCGCAACTGCAAGTGAACTGGTTTATAAAACCCTGGAGATATGCACCGATGACTGCTTGCAAGGAGAGGAGGAGAGATTAAAGAAAGTGTTGCTTACGAACGGCTTTCTTGATAAATTCATCGATGTTCACGGCCAGAAAAGTCTGATCAATACTGCCGTGAGTACGGTCTCTAAGAAGCAGGTTTTTGTACCTTCCTTTCAAAGGTGATCATATCACAACTGATCTAAGTCAAAAATTACAGTCTGCTCTAACTCGTACATACCCGGCGGCTGAATTGCTGTTGCTACTCACAACTAGGAGTGTCGCTCAGCTTATTCACAATCGTGTCCTGCCGAGATGTTCTGTCTCACATGTAGTAAGTATTTGTCTGTTATAGAACGTCCATGTCATATTTTATTGTTATACATCTCGTCTAACATTGTAATTTTGCCTTTTTATATTGTTTTTCTTAAGTGAGCCGAAGGATTTCCTTGCTTAAGCTAAATTCTGTCAGTGTTGTCTAACACAGAGACAGGTGTACATAGAAGTCGAGTATGAGAGTTCCATGTTTTGTCTGCATCGCGCTCGAAAGGTGGATAAACATTGTCATTCGTATCACCTGTTAACACGACTGAACCTAGTCAAGATCAGAACTTGCTGTACCACCGCGCCCGTCAGCATGTATGTAGACTAGACAAACAGTAACAGAATGTTCAACAGAGTAAGCCGTAGTAATTTATTAACTCTGGGTAAACAGTTGTTTACGATATCAGCCTTTTTGAGGATATCATTGTGTTCAACATCTTTTAAATCTTGTACGTCATAGGAATGCCTTCCGATTTTTTCGGAAAGTAAATTCTGAAAAATGATCACCTATAAGGAGAGGGATTTTGGTTTGTAAGGTTTGAGGATTGCTCACAGGTGTTCGTAACCTCAAAAACAAAAAGATGCACCGGGCAAGATTCGCCTTATTTTACATCTTGTCATTATTGCAGGGATGGGAATTTGAGCTCTTTTCCACGTTCCCATGAGACAACCATTTTGTCTATGGCGCTGTTAGTTTCGCTTTAGGTTCTGTTGGGCTGTCATATGTAAACGCACAACTGTGGCTGCTTGTGCGCAATGTTCAGGTTGCCCGATCACTTTGACAGTGGGCACGGAAGACGTGAAAACAACTTTCATTCACCCAGCTGCAAGAAGATGTGACTAGTGCTCAACTAATATATATGTGATGAATTGGGTCTAAGATAAATCAAGTAACCAACTCACAGATGAGCTATTATATGTAAAAATCTGTCCCGTCGTCCATAAAATTGCACAGATCTGCCAGCGACTGAAATGTTGGACTGGGATAGATTTGGACAATTTTTGTTAGTTAAGGTGGTTCGCTCAAATAATAAAAGACGTTTTGCTTTAATTCACCTTTAACTTGTTTGCTCAAAGCCAGTATGAATGAGCCTTGTTTGTCTCTGGGTTGTCATTATGTACTGCCTACAGCCACAGGCCTTTGAAGTGGTCATACTACATCAGAACGTTTCCCCTTAAACTCACTAGGTACTGTGTTCATCCACGCTAAATAGCTGCGGATAAACTGTACAGTAACTCTCTGAATAGTTGTCACAGGTGGTGACGAAAGTTCGGTTATGGAGCAAAAAAGCACCTCGGTTCGTAACAAAAAAGGTTGACAATCAACGTCACATCTTGCGTTTTATTTCACCAAATGGTATGAAATAAAGACGAAACCAGTTTTGAAGTATCAACTTGAGGATGAACGTTCGTGTGTTTTTTGCAGTTTCATGATAAAGCCTACTGACTTACTGTAGAGCAACCGTAACTCGTACCCCTGCTCGGAAAATCAGTCACTACTGAATTCCATGCAGTCTTGGCAAAATGTAATGTAGGTAATCTGAAAAAATTAGAAGAGATCAAGGACCTTCATCGGACCCCTTGCAATAAATATTTTCTGATGTCCCCAATACCGTCCTACAACTCATTCATAAGACTCATAGTGGGATTGTTCTCGACTGTCTACTTTATTTCATAATAAAATAAACATACTCCAATTGGTATGTTTGTGATTTAAGATAGATTTAAGAGGGCACCTAAATTATAAATCCATACCGCGTGATTTAAGTTTAAGGGGTCTGTATAACTTGTCGTTTCGCTTCTAGTACGGATAAAGCTTACTGAGATCTGAAAAATGAAGCAATGAAATAAGATATTGTTGACCTACTTGTAAACAACTTTTCAACTTCATATTTGTTCGTTCAGCTTAGACAGTCTAATTAGATAACGACAATTTTTTATCAAGATACCAATACGTAGCATAGATGCAGCCTGCGAATGCGGATATTCAATAAACGGCATTCAGTTTTGAGTTTTATTGATGAAGTTATTATAATGTTTGAAAGTTTTCGGTTTCAGTTCTACTGCTTTTCTCTAGTATCTTACAATATTGCTAGAATTTATACCACAAATGATTGTATGAAATAGCCGTACTCGAAAGTGTAATGAGTAAATCCTGTTTCAAAAATGCTGAAATGTGTATTTCACGTGATATCTTAATTCTCATCCACCTAAAGCGGAAATTCACTAAATTATTTTAAAGAAGTCGTAAGATTGTTTCACTATGAGCATAAAACTAGCGTCATCCAGCAAAACAATACCGTACCTATCTTTTGTTATTCAATATTTTTGGTAGAAATGGTGGGAATAAATTTCCAACAAGATTAAAATACATAACCTGTTAGCAAATAAAAAAACGATACTGAGACCAAAGACCAAGTTTGCTTACTAACTCTCTCCTATAACTGTCTAAACAGAGAAATCAATCGCAGGAAGCTGGCAAACCAAACAAAAAAATACTCTAAGTACATCAAAAAACAAAGTGTAACCCCAGAAGACGTCAAATAATCTCAGAGGATATTTGTTGCCTGTATAGTTCCTGTCTCCCGGCAGGACTAATGGAGAAAGCTTAGTGAATGACTACTTACCTGAGGTTGATTTCTCAACACCCGGCGGCATAAAAATAAAGTCATGTCCTAGATAAGTATGTGTAACGACTGTAACATCACCAGGAGTTTGAGCACAGTTATACTTGACAGCTATAATCAATGTTCGCGTGACTCCCGGTCACAGGAACCATGATAAGACGGCTGAGTTGTCGCATTTCTTTACATCACAGGCGTGGGTGACTGCAGTCGTGTCAATACCGGATATTAAAACTCACTTTACAAGAAAGATGAACGAGTGTTTACATAAACGGAGTTTCAATCCACAGTGTGCTGCAGTTATCAAACTGGAGGATTGCATACAAGCATAGACCCCATAGATTGCTTGATTGCGCCCGTTTGTTAAGACGTGTTTCGGAAGTTTCGATTGGGTATGCAAAACATTCTTTGCTAAAAATGACATGCACGGTTGTTTGTTACTTCTTCTGGACTGTTTCATTCCCGCTACAGTGATGGGCGCAGTGTATCAAGCACCCTGATCGCGCCAGTTACGGTCACCCAGATTGGAATCAAAAACTACATTTATGCGTTTTTCATGTTCACTCTTCAACCAACTGACCACCCTGGCCGAATTTGTTATTTGTTGACTCAAGCAGGTAAACAAGATATAGATTTGGTTCGTAAAAACAAATTTAATTTCACACACTGAAGCTTATGCGACACAGTCTGTATTCTACAAGAGCTACCGTATTTACATTGCGGGAAATGGTAACTACACAAACGGTGCACTTGGTTGGGAATGACAAGTTAATACAATAATATTGTTCAGGGCTATATAAAGTTGGATCATAACACAAACGTTATTCATTTTAATCTATACTATTACGTAGAAACCCTTTCACCATTCGAACCGGTGATGGGGTGTGAGCAGGAAAACAAGAATTGAAATTCCGGTATATTTTACATTAGACCAAGCTAATCTTCAAAGTTCAGTATTACCACTCAAAGCTGGCATATCTCTGTCCAGTTGTATGTTTTTTCTCAATGTAACATTCTTGCCTTGCGTTTGCCAAAAACATCATGTGCGATACAGAATAAGGTATCCACGGTGGTATTCTGCAATCGCTTCTAAGCCAGCAGAGCGAAACGGCTCAGGCGGTGGTTCACTGGTCAACAAAATACCCTTTGAAATACCAAGGTTGGGTTTCAACTTACCATCGTGATAGTGCCTTCTCTTGTTCAAGAGTTTCAACAACGTTAAAACTCAAGGTCAGCGGTCCCTTTTTTAGGGATTGATCGAAAAATTTACGTAAGTCAGAAAGTTCTGACCAATTGTAAACAATGTTGTTTGTAAATGAGATGAATTTAAAATATTTAGCAGTAATCAAACAGCTCCATTTCCTTTTCAGTCAATAACAATTGGGCTTTTGCTTGCTTTCGCGTTGCATATTGACTGTTCTTGTTCTAAAGCTATCTTTCATATGCACTACTCTTGCCAATTGAAAAAACAGTTGGCAGCTTTGACAAATCTACTGATCCTTATTGAATCAAGTAACCATTCCTTGGATAAGGTTACTTGGCCAGTTTGTACCATGTGCATACCAAGCTATTTCATTGTATCCTGCTAGACACATGCATTAATTGCCTTTGTTTACACAAGGATAACACATTAGTACGTACACGTTTGTGAAAAGAAAATAACCAGAACCTAGTCTTGAAAAGCAACTCGTTCTGCCAAATTGCGAGTGGAGTAATTACTAGTAATCTATGGCCTGAAATACTCTGTGTCGTAGCTGTTACTGATTGGCACAACTAGAGATTATCAAATGAATACCTTTTTACACCTTGAGCGTAGTCTGTATTTCATTTTTGAATGTGAAAATAGGGAATGCGAAAAAGATCGTTCGCGCACTGCTTTCGTTAATCATATTGAGTTCAAAATCAATTTTAATTCTTATCGAAATCTCACAAATCCTTAAAAAAAGTTAGTGTTGCACTGAACAAGCTATGCTGAAATTCAGCCTTTTTTGAAGAAAAAAAACAATCTTCCAAATTTTATTAACCAAAATAATTGACGTAATTTCTCGTTTGCTTGAACAGTCATAATCTGTAACGTTTTCGGCCGGAGATGACAATCGACGATTTTCTAATTTTGTATTTGCTTTTTACTATTTCATTCAGTACATTATCGAGAATTATTTCACTCGTATTATGTAGAATATGCTAATGCGAACAACTTACTAGCTGCCTTAGTCTAGGAAAGACAAACCACGTTCCTGATTTGCAAAAGTTCGGTTCACAACAAGAAAGTGAACAAATTTCTTCCGCCCACTCCCGTAGCTTCATCAGCAGATCCCTTATTCGGCTGAAATACTACGCACGGGTTCTCTGCTTATTCCTATAGTATAAGCTCTGGCGTTTAAGTGGATCGACCGTAAGCAACTTATTTTGTTAGTAGTCGATCATCTCTAGTCAAAGACAATTTAACTGATAGTCATTTAAAGCTGAATACTTGAACGAACGACTTCTATGTGCACGTTTATGGATTACGCAATCGATGTCGTTATTGAACTGGCCTCGGTTGGTTGACCGGAACTTTATAGACGATGCTGAATGACTCGGTTGAGTTTTCTGCGTGGTTCGCATCATTCAAGTAAACGATAATTGTTCTAGTTAGCGATTTTCTCAATTCCGTTTCTAAATAGGTTGGATGATGCTCTTCTATCCTTTTAAACAATTTCCTCTGCTTGTGTTTATTCCATTAACCCCCGCAACAGCAGACGAGTAAGCACCATTTAAGAATCATTAACAGAGACAACGATGAGTTCTGCTATTAAGCCGTCAGGTAGTTGTTTGTTCAGGAGACTGGTGTGAGTGCCTGTATGTACACTGGCGATTGCATGTAAATTCCGCATGACATTGCAGAGTTCTTATAGCCTATTTTCTGTAGTCAAGCGACCACAGTAATGTCCAAGGACTTTAAGAATTAGTTACGTGTACTCTCTTTTCTACTAATTTTGTTCATCATCCTGCAAGTCAACATCAAACATCCCTCATAACATGGCCTTATTTGCGAATGTGCCTGAATGTGCACGTTATCCACCTTTCAAAAGACCTTCACAGATATTTTGTTCCCTTGGCTCATGAGAACAACATGGATGTAGGCTCATATCACGACTGTGGTCTCAGGTTTTTGCGTTGGGTGCAATAGAACCGCTTGCGTTTATCATCGAAGGACGTCTTTGTGTTTTGGGTCAAGCAAATAGTGGAAAAGTGCTCTGAGAGTGGAGCAAATCTTTTGTTCCCCATTATCGAACCCGCTTGTGTGCAGGGTGTTGACTAGTCGTCCACTTATTAAACCACACAGTCTGGCTGGAAGTTTGGCTAACGGAAATCATGTTTTTACACACAGTAACGAAGATTTGGGCTAGCATCAAACTATCAACCAGTGGTCACCAGTAACGATAGAAGACATACGTCGCAAGATGTTAACATTTCGTTCACTCTCTTCAGTCACGAACGTAAAACATTGGAATATATGGGACACGCGGATAGCAACAACAATAGAAACAATCAACAATTGGGTTTGCACGAAACAAGGAATGTTATCAGTTCCAGGGCAGACAAATTACATGAGTCAACAGTTTATACACATACAGGACCGGACGGCGAGTAATGATTAGCATAGCTTCGGAGAAGCCAAGCAACTTCGGATTCCGATTACGCAACAAAATTTGAAACGAATTGGCGGGGTCAACAACATTACCTGTTTCCATGATGTGCTTTGCTATGGATTAGTTCGGCTTTCGTCTCACTCGTTCTGTTGCCATTGCCAGTTGCGTCATGGCGGGCACCAACCACTTAGACATATGTTCAGCCATTCTTTGTCGTAGGCACCGATCTGTTCTACCGATATAGACGTCACCGCAACTGCAAGTGAACTGATAGATTACATGTGAGACAGAACATTTCGGTAGGACACGATTGTGAATAGGCTGAGCGACACTCCTAGTTGTGAGTAGCATCCGCAATTCAGCCGCCGGGTATGTACGAGTTAGAGCAGACTGTAATTTTTGACTTACATCAGTTGTGATACGATCACCTTTGAAAGGGAGGTTCAAAAAGATCTGCTTCTTTGGGACCGTACTCACGGCAGTCTTGATCAGTCTTTTCTGGGTGTGAACTTCGATGAACTTCTCAAGAAAGCCGTTCGTGAGCAACACTTTCTTTAATCTTTCTTCCTCTGCTTGCAAGCAGTCATCGATGCATATCTCCCGGGCTCTATGAAACAGGGTTCTCACGAGACCTAGTTTATGAGAGATTGGTGCAAATGAAGAAAACTGCAAATACCGACCGCTCCAAGTGGCTTTACGGTGCACTGAGCGTTGTAGTGAACGATCCTGTCGTCTAGTGAATGAGACGTCTAGAAAAGATAAACTATTGTTTGCTTTCTCTTCGTGAGAAGCAGGAAGATAAGGATGAGCAGAATTAAAAAGGTTTAAAAGTGAAGCAAAATGAATATCAGTGGTAAAAATCAAAATGTCATCTAAATATCACATATAGAGGCTGGCACCACCTATAGCATCAGAAAGTTTTAATTCAATCATTCCTAAAAATATATGTGCAAGTGTTGAGCCCAATGGACTGCCCATTGCTACACCATCTACTTGCTTATAAGATGATCCTGCAAAATCAAAACGGATATTCTCTGTACATAAAAGTATAAGTTCCTTGAGATAATCAGCTGGGAGATAAAAAGGTAAACTTTGATGAAAAATAAAATCGCACAAATAGTCAAATGTTTCTCGAAGGTGAACGTTTGTAAATAAGGAGTCAACATCAATAAGAACCAGTGATCAGTCGAGAAAGAAGACATGATTTCATCGATCTTTTATAATCCGATCAGCCTAAAAACCCTTATACTTCCCAACTTAAGCAATGTTGCCGGTGCAAGGTACAACTCTGCAAAGTATGTCTGCAACTGATTCACAACTATCCTTAAAGTAATGCATGTCTCATACCTTAATTCTGTTACATCTCAACAGCTTGAGTCTAAATTCGAAAGTTTGCAGCAAGCAGTCGAAATATCTCACTAGTTTAAGCTCATGCTCGATTACTTCAAGCGGGATTTGTACGCCTTATAATAAATTTATCGACTGATGGAAGATGGGACCGTTTACGTACATCTGAATTCGCAAGAAGTGGTACTGAAAAAAATAAAATTGTGCCGATTCTTTCACCGACGACCTCGAATGACGGAATCGAGGAACAGTGAGAACAGCAGAAACACAACTGTAGCCTATCGAACATACTGTAAGTGCACTTCAACACGCGGAGTCAACGGCTGACTGAGAGCAGCACTTAGTTCTAACAAGTCCTCACTCCACCACAAACAACAAAGAGAAATTTGAGCTTTCCTACATAGGGATGGAGCCACTTCAATTGGTGGTGAAAAGTCGGCAGTCCAAATGCTAAACTTGTCGAACGACTAAACACCTAAAACACCAACCCCAGATATCAAATCCATCAATATTTTAAACATCCCCAATTACTAATAATGCACGGATAACAGCCCTGATGTATGCATAGACAACCAATGTATACCAGTAAACGAGTTATCATGATTCGCACTGTGATTCTCCACCAATGGGAGCTAGGTACTTGACAAACAACGAGGGCATGCTCGTCTATCTGAACCACGGTGACAACGCACGTGCCAAGAATGTGCCCAATGAAGCCTGAATTATCGGTGTTGTCTACTTTACACCTAGTCGTATTGTACACGTAACGTCTCCCGGTAATTCTGTGGTGTAAAGCGTTGAAGTGTCTAGCTTTAATTTCTTTATCTCACACAAACTGGTTTATGCAGTGTTGTCAGCATACATTAGTAAATATGATTTGATTAGTAGTAAATTTCTAAGCATGAACAGGAATAACAATGAACGCCGTAGCGTAGACATACCGTTAGAACGCATCGTTATTCTTAAGGCATCAATCAGTCAACGCAACGCCGACTTGGACACCATCAAGCTTAAGGTTAGCTTTGTGTCATATGGGGAAGGATTCTTCACCTTGTACGTACGGATTTTTGTGCATAAGACTGAATAGATTATTTGATAAAAAGTGTTAAGCAATTCCATTAAGACATAATCAGCCGGTTGGGTTTCATTGACCGGTTTTGTGAATTTTTCCCACCTGGTAAGTTTCGTGACATACTTCGGTCAGACGGACTAAAATTTGAAACAACCATTTCCCGTTGAAAATTTGAATAGAGCAGACAAAAGACTGACATTACACGATTTATGCTCGAGCAGATTTCGCTGCATCTCTACTGGTGTTTACTGCAGACGAGTTAAAATGTACAAAATTCCAAACCACATGACAATCACAAAAGGTCAAAGTTCAAAACCAGTTCAGTTGCTACCAAGGCAGCATCAACGTTACAAACAGTTCTTTTTGTACACACAAAATGGGGTGGCGGTGTCTGATCGCAATCGCCTCGGCATATCGTAGCAAACGTTTGTTTCTAGTCAAGAACAGTCTTTTGTCTGCTCTATTCGAACTAAAATTTGACAATGATTAAGGAATTAAACTGAATTTACCGAAAACGTCTCACACACTTTTACATATGAGTTCATCGCACTTTTGACGATAAGCAAGTGAGATAAGTTAAGAAATCAGAACTTGGCTGTTTTAAGATAATTCGTTGACTTACTTTGACTTAATTTGGTTTTGTGGTGTGAATAAAGCCATCTAGATTTATTGATCCAACGACTTTTACCTTCGATTTAAGAGGTGGGGTCCTAATCAAAACACGCAGCAGCGATAGAATGAGATAATGATAACGGGGCTCAGCTTAATGTCTAATACAAAGTGATGGTATACGGCAAATTTTTTCGGTCTAATTCCCATTGACTTGCTAAGGGATTCAATGTAGCTTTTTTCTCAGCGTTCCTTCGAAAGGCTGATCTGATGGATTAGTTAGTATCACTCTAGTAAAACCTAAGGTGTGTTCGTCGCGTTTTATTATTTTGTACCCATGTCACTGTGCATTCTATGTTTGGGAAAGTTGGTCCTGTTTGTTCATGATGAATTATTTAACAAGCGCAGGGATATACCGTCTTCAGAGTTTACATGGGTGATAAATGCAGTAAACAAAAAATCATACGCCAACTACACTTAGACATCCGTGAACGTCGGACTGGACTGGCGTTAAGCAGAGAAATCCCGAAAGGGCAAAGGTCAGTCAGTTAGGTGGGGTCAGCACGACGACAGCGAATGGGAGATGACTTACTCCAGATTGATAACCTCACTAACCTTTTCGTCTGGTAAACGCAACTCACCGGTCTCATCTGCCTAGGCTCATGTCTGGTAGACGGTTAGTCTGCTTATCATTTGATCGTGAATGTTGTGCCAGTAGTTTGAAGCTTACTCAAAAAATATCTTCATGCAGAGACCATCTCGTAAAACGTACAGTTGCTTCAAAATTTCGGTTGTAGGTTTGAATTAAAGCAAATGTACCAAATTTAGTTTTCTCTTCCTAGTATCATAAGGAACATTTTAAAGCATGTAGGAAATGTGGGCAGCAACAATAACAGAAATGACAACTATGAAATTTTACGTTAGTGGAGTAAAGGTCATTGGTTTGGGGACAGACGAACAGCTTTAGTCGGTAACCTTATGGACATACCAGTCACAAAGATTAGTACTGACAAGCCGTGCTCCGACAACGTGCATAATTCGGTTCTGACCATCAAATCAGACAGATTAAAACAGGCAATCTGATCCATCCAGCAAAACTGACCTGTTCCTATGATGCTCACTATAACAGACAAGGTAGAACGTTAACCCTCACCTACTTTTGTCAACAACAATTACAGGATCGTGCGCATCGTCCATTTGGGAATATGCTCAACGACACCTTATCATAACTGTCGGTTAGTTCTATCGATACGGGCATCAATGCAAGACAATCAGCGTTGTGGTATCATTTACGTTGACAGAAAAACTAGATGCCCAGGGTAAATAATTTTGCGATTCCGCAATACAGCGTCCGATGTGGTGCCAGACCTCCTTCACTGCGGTGCACACCACTGAAACATATTATATCCTTGATCCAATCAGCTCGTCTGAAGTGTTGCTATGCCATCCTAATCCGAGATTTTTGTTTGTCCGATCAAGTGTGTTTATATACTGCTGGCTGCAAATCTTAATCTTGACCACTTCTGTCGTTAGTGATATGCACAACTCCGCGGGTGCATTCAAAAGGCATCATTGATGCAACAGGAGAAAATAAACAAAATGTAACCAGTTCGATCTTACTGAACAAGATTGAAGAATTGTAGTGTGTAGAAATGAGTTTGTCCCTCATAACAGCAGGCTACAAATGTTTTTACTAAGTCCCTGGTTTATATGGAATCGCCAAACAAGCTTTCAAAATTTTGAGATGAGTCAAATTCCAGCGAAATGCTATGTCCCCAACATAAACGCACGAGCTGAAAATATATGTAGACGGTCAGAAATGTCTCTCGTATACTGATTAGTAGTTTGGCTTCGTAGCTCAGCTGGTATAGCATTTGCCGAGTTTGGGCGTGTTGTTTCTGTCACTGGTTCGAATTCAGCCGAAGTCCAAAATTTTGTAATTGGGTCTCTTCTATACTACAAAACGTTAGCTGAGCAATTACCGACTGGGTGATGGCATTGTGAAATCAACTTTGTTTGATTGCACCTATTAACGTTTAGGGATGAAGAAAATTTTCTCACTTTCTGAAACTAACTGCCCACTGCGCAACTTCAATCAAACTAGAGTCTATTGCGAGAACAAAAAAACATTTGAAATGCTTCGTTTAATTAGATTATGTACAATTTCCCAAGAGTTAAGTAGAAAGGGGGAAATTTAACGGAACAGCCAGGAGCAGTTTTAACACAAAGGGTTTTTGATATCAGAACAATGAATGTGCAATCGCAATGAGGACCAGGATGACAATATAAGTTTAACTGGGTACATTTTATTACAAAGCGTCCTTGAAGAATACGAGTTTAGGTAGTGTGTGAGAATATGTTGGAATGCCTGGCTCACATGAACCGATAATATCCTCCAGCAGTATTTCGCGTAGCCTAGCAGAGCACCAGGTATTTCGTTATTGTGACAGCGTCAGCTAACTGAAAACATGGTTAGATGAGCGTCACAGCACCTTAAGTGCTACATCTGGGGTAATTATCAAGTTTAAGCCCCATCCTCCGTTTTCTGTAAGGTACATGCAAAACGCCACGTTTATTGTTCTCTTATGTTGTATAGTTGTCAATGGCACTGAAGTGCTTAAAATGGGATCAGTTTTTTCTACTAGCCGGTCGTCAAGCTTGATTATTTTTCCATCACACTGCCCAGTAAGATAGAAGTCTATGTGCACTTGTAAAATTGTGTCTGTATCAAAGACGTAAATGTGCACAATTTTATTAACAATAAACATTTACAAAGGAAAATTTTATTTTTTCCATCATACCGGTAATTCACGATGAGCATTTCGGAATTCCAAGTCTCCGCCTTACTGCGTATTTTGTTGGTTTGCCAGTTAAAAAGGTACTTGTTAACGACGGAGAGAGTTTGAAGAAACAATATGTTAGCTGACAAATTATTGCTGGAATCACCACTTAAATACAGAAGTGCGATTAAGTAGTTTGGGTGAATAACAAAGTTACAGTTTGTCATCTTCGAACCATCAAGCAGTGTAGCTGAACAAACTAATTTCCCCAGGCGGAAGGGCGAGTTGATTTGGTTTGCTATCAAGCATTCAAATCTCGTCTGTCTAACTTAAGAAATAACGTCAATCTTTAATCGGTTTTATAAACCACTTGAAGTTCAAAATTCACCTTGTAAAAAAAAAATTACCTTAGCGCAAGTTAATCACTAGGGTATTTTCTGAAAATTAATGAGATCACTTTTTTTAATGAAAAGGTGGCATAATTCAACTAGAAACAGTTCTGACAAACCTACTGCCTTCGATATTGTGTAACTTCAGGAAAGGCCGCATGATATAATAAACAGACTGATCCGCTGCTAATGACAGTGAGGATGATTAAACTCTAAACTAGTATCAAATTTTCACGGCTATTATAGGGGGCCAATCTTAAGAAAAATTCTTTGTTCACAGAATTTGACGGTGTCCTTCAGAGCAGAACGGTCACCAAGTTCACAACTTACAAAGGTGACCAATTTCTGCCGGTACTACAAACAACAAATAAGCAAATTTGTTCCATCGTAAATAATTTCAGAAATACTGAGAGATATTGGAAGATTTTGTCTAACATCATTCATAGTCAACGACAGCTTATACATCCACAAAGATTATTGAGTTATCCTTAGTCGAGAATTTACACTAGACTAGAGATTACACCACGGCTAAGGGTAACGGTTGCTGACCGCTGGTCAATCTTTTTTGAGGCAGTCGTTTATTTAACACCCAGCTATTGTGTAGTAACGAAACAACTACGGCAAAGTGTCTATTGGATTGCAGAAGCTTCCAACAACTCTGAGTGATTTCCAATAAACTTTAACTGTTTAAACTGTCGAGTTGGCTTTGCACATAATGACCAGTAAGCGCTTTATATAGCTGCTGGTAGATAAAAATTTAAGTAAGTCTGGAATTCAAGTTTCAACTCAACTCCTCTCCTACATAAATTCAAATTGCGTATGGTTACAAAATGCCATGTATTAACTTGTTAAGTATAACTGACGCCATTTCATGAAATTTATATGATCAAGCAGAAAACGTGAATATCTGTGGTTGGCGATGATTTTGTCCATCTATTTGTATGGCGAAACCTGATCCGTAGCTCGTTTTATGGTACGGATGCCCTTAAGTAATATGTTCTGATTACTTCCTGTTGGTGGTGGTTTCATCAGATTCTGGTAGCTAAAATCTTTTTCTATCTCACAACCATTAATCAATCAGCACGTCAGTACACGCGCGTTCTTTTACTGCATGCACTCTGCACTAGCTACTTTCCCGGTTTTTCTTACCAGAGGATTTCCGCTTGTTTAATGTAAGCATAACGCATTCATCATATGGTAGCTGAACCTCTCTACGGGATTATTCAACTGTTGATCTGCCGTGCGGACACAAAATCGGGCCACATGTAAAATTGGATTGCTGAATTTTTCTCACTCTACAGTTTGAGCTTATACCAATTTATAAAGTTAACTGCTTTGATAAACAAACAGCGATTTATCTGGGTGGACCTGCTAGCGAATTCATGAGCGTTTTCTACTCGTAATTACTCGCTAAGTGTTCGACACTTTTAGTGTCAACCATAAGAGTAAGCTCTGTAGGCTAAGCGGTAGTGTACATTAATCCGGTATTAACAAACGAACATATGAAGTTATTTGAATCAGGCCGATCAGTCCTTGGCTCTCGGTTTGCAAGCACCAACCTGGCAACACTGGTTGACTGACATAGCCATGTTTTCTACGCTTTTCATCCACTCTGTCTCTCAGCCATCCTCATCAGCACAGCCGAATTTTTCCAACTAACGTATAGGACCTGATCCGTGCGGTAACCACTACAAGGTTGTTCACGCAATGGTCGTTTGTTTCTGTACCCTCATGTGTCATAGTTTACTAGCCTTGTTTTGTAGCTACAACCACATGTTGAATCGACCAACAGCCTGTCTGACTGGATCGATTACTAACTCCAATCCTCTAACGCCCAAATCTAGAGCGTAACAAAGATCTTGTTAATTGCTTCCGCCTGTTATTTTACCAATCCCTAGTTGAGTTACAGCCCTGTCATGTAAAACAGAACTTTTTAAAGCCAATGAGATTACACCGAATCCGGTGCAATCCCTTCCTTTCAGTCTAATAAAATAGCTGTTCCTTTAGTTTTAATATATACCTGCTCGATAATCACCAGAACGATTTGTTTTGTCATAGGTTTGCTATCTTTTTCTGACCGGCTATACCATTTCGTTTGAAGATAAGTTAATTTCAAAGTAATACAGAATGGTCCACAAATTCTGTATCGTATATGCCCAACAAATTGCGCATATTTTCTAGGTGCAGAATGGTCGACTTGCTAATCAATGACTCATGCATTACATGTGCCTACAATGATTAGTAAGTTGGTACGTGATAACCCTATGAATTCCCCATACTATGTATTCTTTATTGTCTGATTACTCTTACGGTCTCTGGTCTCCGGTCTCATGATAATGTAAAAAGCAGTGGTCGTAGTATTTTCTTGGAAGCGCCAAAAAACAGACATTAATGAGTAGACCTGTGAATCTATCGCCATCCGCTTTCATGTTATTCGAATTGCCGATAACAAATGAAAAGTTAGCTGACTAGTTTATGTAAATGAGATAGCAGTATGTGAACAATTTCCGAGTAAATTGCAACAACACAATGACACGGAGATTCACGTTAATAAACTAAGGCATCAGAATAATGTCAGGTCCAAAATAAAACATTCAACATTCTAGCGAGAGTTCCACTAGAAAACAGAATGGCGTAACTGGTGGTTAAAAATTGAAGGTCAGTCTCTTCAAATTTATATTAAAGACTTAAATTCACTGGAATTGCACGAGTGAAACCTTGTTTCACAACATTGTAGAGAGCTAGCTTTCTCATACTCTTAGGTTTGACCTACTGAGTAACCTCGTCGACATCCGGACACAAAAGCGCTTAACCTTCAAAAGCAAATTTAAATCTGGTCAACTCAGTGAGATGACGTCAAAATGTTGCTCACTGTGTAACACCCGAGACACACTAAATATATCGACTTAATTGAGTTGTTCTTTTTTAAGGCTAAGAGTTATTGAAGCAGAACAGAAGTCATAGTAAAATCGTTTTCCATTCCATAGTCAGCCTCCAGAAAACCTCACATCAGCTTGGGACGAATTTTCCGAACACCTGGTAATGTGTACTAATATACCGTTTTTTATTACTAATGGTAGTTTGGCTGATTTGGTGATTAATCTGGGACCCACTCGGGAAAATTCAGGGCATCGGCTGGATTCGAACCAGCGATAGAACAGGAGCGTTGATGTATTCTAGTGTGAACTGTTTGAGAAATTCTGTTGAGTTAGTCGATCCCCTAGAAGATTTGAGGGATTCCATGTGAGGCAGTAGGACTGGTGGGTAACACAGTCCAAATTCGAAATTTCATAGTTCCTGGCCTGGCTTCCTAGCTCAGCTGGTACAGCGCTTGCCGCCTCTGGGCATGTTATTTCTGTCTGTGGCTCGAATTCACCTGAAGTTCTGGTTTTCACATCTGGGACTAATTTATACTGTTTTGTCCAATTCACTCAAGAGCTATGTTCAAACTGCAATCCTCGCACATGATTATTTTACCGCAAAGCATGGTTGAGCACAAGTCAGGCGCCTGCCTATTCAGTTATCGTCTACTTCCTGGGATTGCCAGGTTCCGTATGGACACTGCTTCTTTGAGGCTTTTCCATGTGCAGCCGATGATACCTTTGAGAAACAAACAATACCTGAAAGTCAGCAAATCCAAACCGCCTCACAAAAAGCCATTGTCAAAGTACACTGTCGGCTCTGCCTTACCAATAGACCGGCTCCATCTCAAACACCGCAAGGCGTTTACACAGACGGCTGGCCTAAAAACTGTCGCGAGTGAAGACAGCTCTACCCCTGATCCCTTTAAGCGTTTTCACAATAATGCAGCGATCTTTAGCTACCAAGTGGAAGAATTCCTTACAGCTCTGCTACGCCAGTCGTTGTGTGCGCTGCGGAAACCTGAGGTGAAAACAGATTGAAGATTAAGAAATAGTTTCTCGATAATTCAATAGTCCGTCAGCGTGGGAACTTTGTTACTACAATTATTTAAGTTAACGGCCACCGGAGTAAGTCCGCAGTACAAGAATAAACTAACCTTAATAGCCGAAACCATGAGGTTTGTCGTACATTTCATTAGCACGCCATCCTGACTGGTCAGTGAAATTAACTTTCGTCTATCACCTTCAGTTAACAGTGTTAAATGAAATCTATCCTTGGCAGCACTCTTTAAAACCCTACTTACTTGCCTTTACAAAGAATTACTGTGAAGCCAACTGAAAAGATCTGATAAGGGAACTAGATGATATGAACTGACCAAAAACTGCCGCCAATTTGTCAACAGATAATCACTGACGGTTCTCAAAGGATTCTTTGGTGCATATCCTTGAACAGCAGCCGAAATTATACGCACGGCAAAATTATATTAGTTGATGAAATAAGTAGTTTGTTTTCAAGGGGTTCGCTCTGAATACATGTTAGCCAGAGATGGCCGTATTGCTGAATTTGAAGACCGGAAAGAGCAAAATGCACACACTTATAAACTCCACTGCTAGCCTAAGCAGATAAATAGATTAACTGTTACCAAAACTACCGCACAATACCTTAGCTAACCTTAGGGTGGCTAGTATTTCCGGAACTCTGTGTGCCAGCATCTTCGCTAGCTAACAGTGGAGCATACAACTCGTCACTAGAAGTAAAATTACTGGTGATATCATAACGATCACTTTCTTGCAAAATATAAATGATAAGTCGCTCGATTGGGATCAAGCTTAACACGTGATACTGTGAATTTAAACCGGGAAGCTGACAATAAAATTCAGTGAACCATTTAATTGCTTTCTAGGTCAGGACAAGCTTTCGTTGTCTTGGAAGACCTACAGCATCTCCCTCAACTAGCTCGTTAAATTCAAGTCAAATTCCATGTTATACATCGCAGCAAAAATTTTGAAAACCATGGTCAACAAATACTTGAAAACTCACATTATATGCTACAAGCTATTGTCCAATAATCTGCGCGGACTGCGAAGGAGATCTTCAGTCCCAACCAGCCTACTTGAAGCAAAGTCAGTAGATGTTATCCGTATCCCAGGCCTTCGACAGTTTGATCCATATAATTCTATGTACAAACGTTCAACAGTAAGACGCCGATGACGTTACTTCTGTGAAACAAAAACGGGCACGAAGATCGATCTTTTAATTTAATGATTGCTACTGTACTGGAGCCGTAAAGTTGTCGATATACCTCAGAGGGGGCTTTTAGGTCTGCTGCCTTTCTTATCAGATGTCCTTGGAATACCACAACTGACAAGTATTATTAAACGTGTTATTATACGCCGGATAATCAAAAATGTAACCAAATTTCGGTAACTATTAAAAGAAAAAGCGCCAAAGCGATCCTGACAATTTTCAATTCCCAGACCACAATGCACCTTCTTTTGTTTAACCTCTTCAAATGTAGAGCATTACGCGTTGACAAATTTCTATTGTTACGTGCATTTTAGGGATGGAAAGCTAGCTTACATCTAGTACGAGGTGAACCCTTGGAACTCTCTTAGTAGAGCATTTCATCCTGTCGCCAAAACTGACACCTTGTTGGCAAATAAAGGTAGCTTGCCTCTTAAGATGCTAACCTTATTGTTCAGAATCTTTCGGTTCAGAAGCTTTCTTTTGATGTTTAACTTAATGATGCTGCTGCAAATGCAGTTGAAGATTAAAGCTTGTCAACTATTCTTTATGAAGACATTTATTTATGTTACTGGTGCATGTAGAGCCCCAAATAGTTTTCAAACCTTTGTCTTATTCGGAAAGGTTGCTTAATCCGTCAGATGTAAACTTTTATGCTCAGATCAAACTTCACATCCGCTGAAGGACATTGTGAGCGTGAACAGCTGGTTCCGAAATCATTCAATGAAGCTGCATTAGCAGATAAATAGCTTGAAATGCAGTCAACCCAAGTTCAATGCTACACTGGGCATATTCTGGAACACTCGTCCGTGAGTATTGCGGGGTTATAAATGAATATTTGTTGTCTATAAGCTGATGATGCCAACCATAGTCACAAATCACCTTGACCAGGTGAGTAACGTTAATTACTATATGTGATGTCAGTACTAACAGGTTAGTGTCCCTTAACGTGGGCTCATTTCATCCATAATTTTCTTATCAACATTATATTTTAGATTACTGATGAGTAGTCGAGGATTTGGTTAATTTCAAGTTGAACATCACCCAAAATTGATCGCAGATTTCGCATCCCCATAGACTTTCCAGTCGGCCCACAAGCGAAAGTGGTTGAGCGTTCACGTATGATAATTCGGCCGTGCCTAACATGAGGTTAATGACGAAGTGGTAAACACAGTCGCCTCATGAACAGCATGTCCTTGGTTCAGTTCTCGGCAGTGGCGATGATATGTGCTACTGGCGAGCTCTAATGAGAGCGAAACTCGAATCTAGTGTTTGGTTTCGAAAGGAGCCGACTGGAAAGTCTATGGGGATGCAACATCTGCGATCAATTGTGGGTGATGTTCAACTTGAAACATTATATTTCTTTTTAATATTTGCATATCACACCACTGCAGTGTACTTCATACCCTTACCATCGTGTAATGTTGAAAATCGAAAAGCTTTACTGCTTAGTTCTCTCTCGCTCATCATTCTGTTACTAACCTACAACATCGATTTGGGTGTACGCAAGAATTATTGGATTTCCATGATATTAAATTTCAGTGTTTCCAACGATTTTATGGAAGAACTGGCCACTTAATCACTTCGTATAGCTACGTTACGTGCAAACATTTTGAGTCTGAAATTCCCTCTGCATTAAATCAGGCTGATAAATCAGATATTGCTAAACTTATTTTGACAGGCCAAGTTATGAATGCAGTTGCTGACGTTAACCTAAACTCAATCGATCTCGCTCTACTTCACAGAATCTATACTTAGAGCAACTTAAACTTCTATTCAGTCGCTTTGTCGCTAAACAGCTGTGTAATTAATGCAATAGGTCTTTTTAATTGATATCGCTTGTCGCTTCTTTGACAGACTATACATGCTCCTTATTGTAAAAGTCGAGATTTTTTACATCTGCTTCTTTTGAAGATCTAACAATCTAATCCTGTGACAGTTCCAATTTCAAGGGGAAAAGATCATATTGTTGATTCGACCAATTCGATCTGTTTTGCCTGCCAAGAACGATGCGTGCTGCTGATTCTAAATAAAAATTTACTGATTTAAACTCATAAACGTTTGTTATTTTCAAATTCGTTCGAATGGATTCCTCTTAATTGTCTCCGATAGTGTCAAATCTTACTGTGAAACTTCCATGCGAGACGCACTGAGCTCTAAAAATGAAAATGTTTTTGATGAATAAATTGAGAATAACAAAACGTTACGAGCAAGTTGTAATACTCTACGTTTCAACGGTCTCAAGTGGCCTTCCTCAGGAGTATAATAATCGAAATTCGATCAAACTGTCAACACAAACCCCAATGACATTTGTGTGTTAATGCAACTTGACTGACATGTCATCAAGTGCATAGGATGACTAAAATGCCCCGTACATTTTTGAGAAAAAACGAAACCGTTGGACATTATTGCGATTGCTGGTGATATGAACGTACAACCTAGTTGTCTTATTTTGGAGTATAAGCGGAAGGACGGTACTTCGGGGGTCCATTAGTGGCGCACCTACAGCGACGATCACTTGTTAAGGTGTGCACATCTGACAACCTCTATTTATCGAGCTACGTACCCCAGAGCAAATTTCATACCGATGCCACCTTCTGCAACTCAACCGTGAACACGAAATTATTACATCCCCGTGAGTCATCAGTGGCAGCACTCCCTTAAGGATTATCAGCCATTCTTGGGTAATCTTCTTGACTCAGACAATATTGTCATCGGAGCGGGCTTCGTCTTCTCGCAGGTGGAAACCTTTCACTTGAAGAATGATCGACCACGATATATAAAACTACAATCAAACAGCACCGACAATTAACTTGAGCACGTCATAACAGCTGAGAGATCTAAACGAGCATTGAACATAAACCTCAAAAGCGAAGAGGTCTCTTCCACAAGAGGACGACAGATACAGTATAAGTAAGACTATATGTGAAACAAAAGGCTCATAACTGTAAAACTTGTAGCAGAGACTTGATAAATAGGCTAGACACTTCGAGAAACATTCAGCCGACTAGCTCAAGTACTTGTGCACTTGTGTGAGGCTTGTTATGACACTCCCGGTTAAACTCCGTCGGGAAGGAATTGGCTTTGAAGTCTACAATATGTAAATTTATTAAAGTCTTAGATCCAGATCTTCTTTCTCCAGCAATTTTCAAACGTAGTGGTGAGAGATTATTGTTTCACTTGAGCACAGTGTTTCGTTCCCTATTGAAAACTGAACAAGTGTGACAAAATTACTTCAACAGTATCTTCTAACAGTGTCTGGTTATCAAGTGAACTTCAACTAGGTACCATCCTTGTCTTTACAACATTCAAAATTCGTTGGTTTCTGCAACATACAAATAACCAGGTAAGAGTAAAACTGGCAAGTTTCCGACGTGTTTGAAGGAATATCGATCATGCCTCCACACTGAAGTAGACACAGAAGCATTATAACTCCATTTCCTCGGCCAGTGACTGTGATAATTTGTACCTAGAAGATGCTTATAGTTCGGTTGACCAATATTACACATGGGGTTGTCTCCATCACATGACGTCCCGGAGGGGTTGAACAGCTTGTTTAAGTCTTATAAACTTATGCTGAATGCAGCGCATCCATTTTTGATCACTTATATCCGGCGTTTACCACACCGTGCGACGTCCCACAGGGGTGTGCAATCTCCTGCTTTCTTTTCAATTGTGCGATAGATTATATTCTTGAAACAACACTCAGAAGTTCCGACGGTCTTTAAATGGAGCTTCTGTCAGGTAGTAGGCTGGCTGTTGGTGAGGATGCAAGGAATAACGTCTCACTCAGTGTTTCTTCGGATAGATGGCAGACTTCGCTAAACTGAAGTGTTTTTACAAAACTGGACCTTACCGACCTTTTACATATTGTAGCAAGCTGAAACCATCGCTTTGTGAGGTCGAGTCTTCTCGTAAATTTGTGATATTGTTAATAACGTGTACGTGAGGACAATGAAAGCACGTAGTATGCTTACAAATCTTTGACATCTGTAGCACCTCACGGAAGCTTGGTTATTAATCACAGACAAGGGTTACAGTTAGTACGTAGCCTGATTTTTGCTCCGCGGATCAGTGGCATAGCACATCCGTTTGGAAGATGCAGATAGACTATCAGTATTCAAGAACCGTTGTCACCAACAGTCGTTCTGAATTGAAAATAGCTGAATACAGCATTACAGTCAATAGAAGCGTATTTGAAAAATGTGCAAATTCGCGATCGACAACCGAGATAATAGGAATTTACAAGGTATTCTGATTGTGTCACGTACTCCGTAAGCAACTGAAGCGTCTGTCTCGCTGCTCATTTTTCCGTGTGGTCGATGATGGCTGGCATAAATCGTAAGACTAACGGGCGATAACGCGGTCACAAGCCCTAATAGTTCTCATCGTTCGGTTGTATAAGACTGGTTGATGCCCCCTGTTAGTCTGGGAAGTTAGTAAGTATTTACGCGATCAGAAGGAAGCGCTCAATGGTATGGCACTTTGCTGCACTCTGTGACCAGCGGTGAGGTTGCTGAATCCTTCTTTCGTGAATCTCTATATCTTGTACCGTTTTTCTTCGTATATTTGTATTCATATATTACTTTGGTGCTTTGTGGACTGTTGTCTGGACCAACGGCAGATCGTGCTCAGTTATTCAGGGGGAAGACTCAAAAAAGAAAATGATGATGGCCGCGAGTGAACCAACTACGTGAATCATTTCAGTGTGCTTACCATACTTTTATTCTGAGCTCACCCTCAAACAACATACTACAGGCGAATTGTCAACGTTCTGCTGGGTCAGTTACCAATAACCTGACGGACATTTAAAATGGCAACATCCCTGCTGCCAACCAAGTTAGTACGTCGTAAACCGTCAGTTCTACGTGCACCTGTTTA
>JTDE01000436.1:66403-100721 GCA_014338405.1 Paragonimus skrjabini miyazakii | reverse complement strand
AGAGGCCAGCAACACCTAGAGTTCTTTGGATTGCATACATGAAAGAACCTCATACGCTTCAGTGGATGTGATGGAACAGCTTTGAATTTCTTTCGATTACACGTTTAAAATATTTTAACGCCTACAGTTGATTCTTTTCATTAGCTGTGCTCTGCCAATCACCTTTCCTGACCTGCATCACACGTTTAGGCTTACTTCTTAAGAATTCTCAGAAATTACACCTAGTTCTTTAATCAGTCTCACGTTGATTTGACTCTATGAATCCAAATCAACGTAAGCCTAGGCACTTATGCTCCAAGTCAAGGTCACCGATCTCATGTTGCGTGCTTGGCTAATTCGCCAGGGAATCAGAACGTTTAACGTTTAAGTGGCACTAAACAACCTCCATTTAAATACGAACAACTTCTTTTTTATGCACACATAACAAAATTGACGCCAGCCGATGCTATCGTGTGAGGTCGTGTGAAGTTCAGGATGGTTGAGTTGACATTTAGGCTCAAATGAATCTGGTACACGTCCAAACAAACTGTTTCAATTAGTTAACTGGTATTAACAAACTCGCCTCAGTAGCTCATTGCTGATCTTAGCGACTGGCATTAACTGACCCCTGTTGCGCTCGTACGGTTTGTGCATGGGCCTTGGTTGAGTATGCACTCTCCAGTGGGAAAACTGATTAGGTCCCTTATCCTCATTGTGGTCTGATAATTTCATCAAGGGAGCGGAAATTATAGCGAACCCTAATGGCCAGGCAACGCCGATCGTCCGGTTGTATTTCTTTGGCAAGTGATAACGGAAATGGGAGATCTCAAATATTGATTGTGTCACTTTACACAAGATTAGCTCACTTAACTTGCCCAGGGGTAATGAACATCGAAAAACGGATGACCATCTATCTCAGGGTCAGAACAAGACGTCAACACTATGGACCGTGCATGTTTTACATCACTGTGCCGAACAAGATCAAAGGTGAAATGTAGTCAGACTTATTAAGAATATCCTTCACACTGCAAACGTTTCTTTAACATGTTACTGTGGTAACTAATCAATATGAATGCGTGTTGGTAGATATGAGCCAGTGAGGTCAAATCCGAGTTAGCAGATAGACCCAAAGATCTCCAACTGAAAGGTTGCCGACGAGGTTGTCTATTGGTGAATGCGTTAGAGTGTCACATCTATTCACTAACCCACTCACCCTCCAGCGATCAGCACCACTTCGTGATTTTGAATGATATATTTGATTTGTTACAATTGTCTCACATAACTTGCACTTACCCTATGATATTGTGAAGGCCTGATGAGAATAGTCAAAAACAACTGTTTGCAACACTGACTTCTTACGACTTCTACGGGAATTTAGAGTTGTCTGTGTTGAGCCGCGCAGCATAACAACAGAATCACGAGGGATCTGAAGACATGCATGAAAATCCTCTGTCCAACTGCTTGATCAGTTCGCATACGGATTGTGTGGTGAATTTGAAAATGACTCACTTTCATGATATAGTGTGTGAAGTAGAACTGACAACTCTCATTCACGTGGCCTGCAATTCAGAAGTGAAGTACAACACAATTGTTGATTGTACCGTCATGTGGAACTCAGCTTACTTACCTAGAGACAGTCAGTAATAAGCTAATGCTTGCCTTAGTGAGCGTGGCATCCTGCTTCTAACATGAACTTTTTCCACTATTGTGACATGCTTATTTGAACTCTGGTTGCAGAAACTACCTAGTTGGCTGTTTCAATCTACGTGCACTCACTCAAAGACATATGTGTTTGTAGTGTTCACCCCAGTCTTTCTCCTTTCCATTTACTGTCGTCAAGCAATAGATTTTCACGGTTAATTTTTCACGCCCCAACTTATCGCTCCCTCACAATAAGGATTCTGGATATTTTAGGAAAAATTTTTCTTTAATAGACAGTCACACACGTAAGTAACGGCACAGATGGCCAAGATTGATGAAAATAATGTGTGCCTGCTGTAATCCTGTGAAACTACTGTTGACGGCATTAAACGTTAGTGAAGTTGAGCTACCTAGATGTATGAAAACAGTTGTCTAAAACTGCTTACATTGTCTACGACACTCAACTCACAATCAGGTGCAACTCGTTCTTAGAACAACATTGTTCACTTTTGAGACGCGGGGTACTTGATCAACCATAGCTGACAAAGACTGTCAATTAAAGCAGCTAACCGATGAATGTTGGCAGGTGTACATTAATAGTATAGGTCACTAGATATAACAACAAATGCAAGACCAAAAGAGGCAGGAAACCGAACTAAATTGATCATATTACACAAACATGTGAGCATTGGTAAAATGAGATGTAACCATGAACACTTCGCGTGTAAGTCACCGAGTGCATACATATCGTAAATCAGTCATAATTGTCTTATGAAAGTAGGGGAAGTTGCTGCGGGGTGGTCATTCCAGGCGATTTTTTCTTGTGGTGCCAGATGAACCAAAAAACGAACACAACAAAACAATGCCACTCATCTTCGGTCATCATAACCTACAACTATTTATTTGTATTGGCCAAAGTGGACACTTAATGTAATGAGGAGGCATCTGCATAGGAGAGTGAAACGCTAATTCATTATAAAATTTACAACACATATTGGTAGAACGCTGGCGCGCAACACTGGTCACAGATGCATGCAGCCCGAGTGGTCCCCATACTTCCCGCTCTACGTAAACACGGAAGGCTAAAAACTTCAAATGATAATTAGGCTTTTGGCACTTATAATTACACTAGAGAAACTGTCCAGATGGTAAACGTGCAGCCGATCAATACCCGTGTATGAAATATAGCCAGCAGGATGGGGATCATTGAGGGTTAGCTAATTCTAGGGCTATTGCTAATTCAGGATCGGTTGTAAGAGATTACTGAGTATGACATTTTCTTTGAGTATGTATAGCGTCCAAACACTTGAATTGCTCAAATCCACGCCGCAAAACAAAACAGCACACTGGTCTAGGATAACCTAGTCGTGTTGCTGTACACTGAAAATCCTAATATTTTATTTTCTGTTTTTCAGTTTGTTTATTCATTTATTTATTCTTTAGCTTATTTTTTCAGTGTATCAAGCTTTCTTCAGTTTGCTACAATACCTCTTTTCGTGATCTTTTGGAGACAATAATCATTCGACCAACTGTGTGTATATTCTCATTTCCTTCATTTTTCAATTATTGTGAAGATCATTGTATTATAATATTATGTATGGTGAAAAAACATGCTATATCGGGCAAACCTTTAAACCCATTCAGAGATTTCACTGACTGACCTGCGGTGGGATGTGCTATGCTTTTAATTGCATATTACTACTCGGATATCACATGGTAAAAGTGACTTGACGTGCGTCATCAGATTAATTTTTCACGTCGTGAAGCGAAGTGTAAATCAAAGCTACACATGTACTTCTTGTGAAATCGATTAGTTGGGGTTGACATCTTGCCTAGCATTAAGTTCCTCTCCGTTTATGGTCAGACATGAAAGCACTTGTATAATCCGATCAATATATGTTCTATCAATACTCTCAACAACTTTCTATTCTATGCCTGATTTCATTTGGGTTTGAATTCGCTGCTTCGTCAATTAACCCGTGCTCAGTGCAACAATCCAGGAAATTACTAAGCCAAAATGATCGTATAGGATGGTTCCTTGTGTAACATCCCGTCCTTTCTTGTCAGTTAATTACATGAAATTACGGTAGAATGGATGGAGGGATGGGTGCATATTGACAAAATGATAGAGTTCGTCTAGTTAGCAATCATATTTGGGTTCTATGAGTTAATGTGTCATGTTTGATTATGTGATTTTTTTCTTCTCATTGAACTAAGAAAGGAGGTAGGCAGTGAACCACGGTAGATGGATGCGGGTGATTGAAAAGTCATATGTATGCTAAACAACCAGTAAGTAACGAGAGCAGAATAAAGCCAGCCATTTCATATTAAATTCAAACAAGCAAGCTAATGACAGAGGTAGTATGAACGTAGTGTGGAAAGTGTGAAAAACAATGAGATATCGTCAAAAAACAGAGGAAGGACTGAAACGAAAAGTTTTTCAGAGTTCGGAACCTGTACAATGTATTATCACGGTAGTGCCAAGTTCACTACCGTCTGCTTCCGAATACACAAAGGTGATATCTTAAGGTAAAGGTCTAGCACCTCGGAGAAGGCTAAAGCGCGTTTGTTTACACTGTGGTAAGCGATGGGTGAAGTCTTCAGGAGAGTTACTATCGGACCGGCTTCCAGCAAGCGTTTTTGACAGTCTTAGCCGTTCTGGTTCTGGTATTCAGAAATCGTTTTGGGCTGTGCCCCAAAATCCAAGTGAGTAGTGCCATAACTTCATGACCAACGTATTGTAATCCACTTGTATAGGCGAACTCATAAATAAGGTTTGAGTTGGCAAATGTCGGTGCCGAATTCTTCTTTGGACTTGAAGGTACGCATGTTGTTGAGTGCAGCACACTGAGCTTAGCCGATGTGCACGTGCGGCTCAGATCTAAGTTCAGCCTTCGTCCCATCAAGAGCGTTACCTCTCCGTCGTTCATTTTTTAAGATATATAAACCGGTTTATAAAATACTAGTGTAATGGCTGGTCAGTTGTTGATTGACTTTGAATATTTCGATTACAACACTTCTGAGGAAGGCCACCCGAGGTGGTTGAAACGTAGAGTATTACAACTTGCCCATAACGTTGTGTTATTCCCAATCCATTTATCGACTTTGAATATTCTTCTACCAGACGTACGAGTTGACCGGATTCAGTGAGTAACTATCTGACGAGTTTAACCTCATAAGGCTTATTTTTATTTGAACAGATCTTACTAATTTTGAGGCATAATGTTAGCACGAGCGAAAGTTTGCACGTAACTGATGAAAAATTACTGAAACACGACAGTTAATTAGCCTACGTCTTTTTTCGATAGATATCCTTAAGAAGAGGGCTGTGTTCATGCTTGATAAATCGGACGTCCAAAAGTGGCGACTGGTTATCCTCGTCCAGCTCAGTAAGAAACTTAATATTGAGGTATAAGCTGTCGCGATGCGTACACGCAGATTCAGTTCGACTGTTTGAAATAGGAAATTAAATTTTTGACTTACGCGTTTGCGAGGCATGAGTGCTAATCATTGCATTAGCCCCCCACAGAATACAGGGTTGAAATATCACACAAATCTTAAGTCAGTGGTTACAAATAACTTCTAAGCAATGGCCAAATTAATCTCTGCAATTTTTCAAAAGGAGTCAACCAAACAATCTACCTAGATGGAGAACCTGACTAGCGTTGACAAACGTTAACCTAGATCAGTGTATATCCTCTATCTACCTATCGCTGATACTTTATACTTGTGAGCAAGACCTAATCGTCCGATATTCTGAAATCATGATTCTGTCATTTTTACACAAAGCTTAAGTCTTCGGCTAGTATTGAAACAAGTTCATAATCAACCCCATAACTAGGCAGTATTGTCGAAACTCGAGTTCACTTGATTCACTTTCTCTCCGTAAATATACCCCATAACTAATTCAGTGAAACTACCAATTATCCAAAAATCACATTTTTCCCATACAAGCTTTGCTGTTGGCAAAACGTGAGGTTGTGCTATGTGCTTACCTCAATATTACTGCTTGTAACAGGGACAGCAGAATATAGGAGAGTTGCCTTAAGCGGAGATCCTCATAAACGCCATCGGAAAGATATGGGAAAGAGTAAAATATCCACAGCGGGTTAGTCATGTCCTTCCGTTTGCAGAAGTGAGTTGTTTGTACCAAGGAGTTGAACAGCTACACGGCACTCGAATATCGTTTCCCGGTTGGTCAACCTTCCTCAAGGAGTAAAGTTGTTAGCACGAAACGGTCATCCGTGTTTATTGTATCGACAGTTATTACCCGATATCATGATGGTCCTACAATAATCATCAAGTAAAATCGGTAAATTGTAAATTCCGGGACCAGGACTTATCCTACATCTATAGTGCTGATACGACATGCTGTCCATCGTGTCAAAGCGGTTCAGTCAATGGTCTCTGTATATCCATGCGATTACTACGTAGTTTAAACTCTTCTGGGTGCTAGTTAGACTATGAACACTATTTTCTTATGCTACCTATAGATTTTATCCCAGAGTAAATCACTTTTGTCCGAATTGCATTAACTCAACTAGCATGGACTCACAAAGAACCTAGGAGAAACACAACTTTCGCACTGAGCCTTGGGCTGAACGAGTAAAGTGAGTGGACTGAACGCAGTACATCTTCACGTCCGTAGGGGATACGATGCATCGATATGTTCTCAAACGGATAAATCCCGTTCGGCTTCAAAAAATAACCACGGAACCTGGGTAGACAGTTGAAGAACCAGAGCACCAGGCTGTATGTATATATCAGTTCAACAGACAATATTTATGATATATATCGTTGTTGCCGGGATCGATGGTTGTTTCCGTTGTCATGCCAAAGGACTACGCTTAAGGCCATTTATCTTCTCTCTTGATTGAAATGTTTTGCGTATGAACATATGAATCCACCTGTTTGTTATCCACGCCCATCTCCCTATTTAAGCAAATCGATCAACTAACCGAACCTTCGATCGTTAACCTAGCTTGTAGGCATGAAGTTGTGCTTGGTCAGGCAATGATTCGTGTGTGCTCAAAATTTTATGAAATTCAGACACGACCGAAAAATAAGATCCTGATTGAACGTTGCAAGAAAACTAGAAGCAATGAAAAAAGTCATAGTTTTTATCAGAGCACAATGTATGCTAAACTCGCCACCCTGCAAGCAATACATCAGTTATATGCAGCGACTTGAAACACTAGCCACATCAAGCAAAAACCTCCTTTCGCAGTTCATAATTGGTTAAAAAAAGGTAAAGATGTTTGTACCTGACATAATGTGATGGGTTCACTGAATACTTAAAAAGCTATGCTGCACCATTACAAAATAGCTGAACATTATACTGTATGATCAAATTCTATACTCAATCGCTTTTCATAGTCCACCCACTTTCCGTAATATTTGAAGCTTAGAATAATGGGGTTATATATTTTAACCACCACCAAGCCATCAATATCGGTTTGGATAGTTTCATCCATGACAGTTAAATAGACTGATTGTAAACAGTGAAGTACCATCGAATGTGGAGCAACTTAATAAATGATGTGAAACAATCTCTGTTCAGTTAAACTGTTAATTCGAATCTCACTATTAAGTGCCTCACCAAGTCATCCGATTATTCATTCTTGTAAATGGTTCGCCCTGTACTGGTCTGAAAATTTTTATTTAATTACGAAGGATGCGATTGGGTATGAACAGCGTTACAACTGTGACAATCACAAATTGTAACAATTTACAGATGAGCGAATGTATTAATATGGTTGTTTCTCGAAATCTAGAATTAAAGCTTGCTGGAAAATTATTCATCGACAGTTTCTCACTTTAGCAAACATACCTTTGTTATATGACAGGCAGTTTCGTTGTGAGAAGTATACTACTCACAAGTAGTATGTTACCCACAGGAGACATTCAGGAACAAAAGGGCAAGCTGCGAACGCCAGGAAGACGAAGGACAAGAAGAGACTATCGAAATAGTGTGTATGCGCTACGGCAGAAGTTCCACCAAGGCGAAAAGCAATGGTGTATGTGAATGCATATCTAACTTGCAAATGAGTATACGCCTTTGTGGTTTGATTTTTGGCATGACCTATACAGGCGTTTGCGCAGTAAACGGGTTCCCAGGCCAAGCGTTTTTTGTGGTCAAAACATCTTCACCACATACTTATGTGAGATCATCACCTCACTTAAGATAACTTCAAAAGTAGACTTGGTTGGAAATTCAGGTATACTGATTCAGTATTATTCAATGTTGGGCTTAGTGCCACCTTCAAGTTGAACATTTTACTGAACAAGCTTACTCTAGAGGCACGTGAATGAAGGTCCCAATCCCCATCCGGGAAATATTTGCTAAACGTTAATTTGAATAGCATAGAACTAACTCTTCGGAGCTTTCTTTGGAAGGGTCCGGTTAAAAATTATATCTGAGTTCAAAAATTATAATTAAACAGGAAAAATGTATAAATAACGACAACCAGATTCCCAACCATTCAAGTATAGGAGGAAAAATAATTTTCGAAGAATAAAATGAAAAAGTACGACTTTAATTCAACTAAAACTTCCTGTTTGTGGGCTTGTCAAGCAGAGTTTATGGTACACTTCTAAGATATCCTGTTCTATGAATAGATAATAGAAGTTACTTCGATCTCTTCTACTTCATGTAAATTCAACAGACGGTTTCATAATTATTTATACTTAGTAACTATCTCATTATGGCCAAGTAGAATAACATAATGAGTGCTACCTTAAAACAGTGCAGCAAAGAAAGCTACCAGGTTACTAAGTAGCGGAGATATCAACAAACACAGGTTACAATTTAAAACCCTGACAACAACATCAAGGAAAACAGTTCCTTGTCATAGTTGAGCTGTATGTGATTTCTGCCTCTTCTCTGTTAACTGATTTGAGTAAATTTTCACTTTTTTTCAGGGAGAGTTCATAAAACGACGACTAAAAACCACATTACAAAAGCATTATCGCATTACAAACACTGATGTATGCTAGTTGTTGTATAATTAGGTACACCTAGTCGGTGACATGAAAACATCACCACATGAACACCGCCTAGAATGTTGAGCACAACCAAAGAAGATTAAATGTCAATCTACGTTATTCCTATTTATAACCCAAGTTATGGATTGTCAGTTGTAATATTCCTTTCATAAATACCCTGGGCGCAGAACTAAGTTGATGAGAGTATAAATTTCATTACGCATAAAGGGAGTTATCTGAACTAGTCACTGAACCTGAAAGATTTTCACATGATTAACTCTCCGTGGAAACCAATGCGAAACAGAAACCACTGAAATGTCTGCTGGATTCTTGTACATAACTTTGGCGCGTTTTTAGTATTGGTAGAGAAAAATGAATTCTTGCAAAGATTTTTTGTCAGTAGACGAGTTAAGATAGCCTGAAGATGTAGTTTATGTATTAGGTTGTTCGGAAAGTCAATAACATAACGGTGCTAGGTGATAATATGCAGCTCTAACTATGAGTAAGTCTCAACAATATAAGGTTACTGTGAAACAATCACATAAGAATGATGCTCCAATGATAGATTAACTGGTTTTTGCGTCTTTACTCATGATAGAATATGAAAAACCATCTAATAGCTAAACCTTAATTTGTGATGCTGTTTCGTGTGTGTGTTAACGAGCTCTTAGAAAAAAAGATTAACATTGTAGTCATATCGTAATTTTTACTCTAAGTTCTGTATGCGATCGCATTAGGAACAGATCTGAAACCCATGGTAAGTAAAATATCATGTCGTATATATCAGAATTAGTTGAAGCTGCAAAGGTTAATTGATCTTGGTGTAACTAGAGGACAATGACAACGACTTGTACCCATATAGAAAGGAGAGGCAAAATCAAAGAATCCATCGGAGTGTAAATCTTGAAGACGTGGAGAATATCGTTTACTTGAAACAGACGACTCTGATGACACCACGTATATCATTAATCTAACAACTGACTAAAAAATATATTGTTCATCAAAGCATGCAACCCGCTATATGTAAGACTATAGGTTCTTGAATAGTATGGCGTCAAGTTTCGGACGACGCCTCCTACAACTTACGGCAAAATATGGATTGACTCCGAGATTGTAAAATACCCGCACCAAATTTAGCCAAACATTTTGGGCGTCGTGTTCAACGTGCTATTGATAAATGGTTGAGAATAACACCAAGATTCTTAGGAAAATTATCGTTTTGGGCTGCTGCATCTTCATATTTAGCAGGACAGTTAACAGTATATATTTAAACAGTATACATTAGCAGGAGCACTTAACTCTAGCTCAAACTGGTATCAACATTGCTAAACGTCTTTTTATACTAAAACGACAAACGAGGCCGCAGTCAACTCATTATAGTGTAGCCAATTTAACGATAAAGCAACCAATATTTGTTTCTATTCAACAAAAATGAGAAAGAAAATACTCGTCTACTTTCATACAAATAAAATTGGTGTTTGGAAAAATTTCAGTGCCCATAATTGAGATATGCTTAGCTTTTTCTGGGTGGCTACATTGGAACACTAAGCTTCTATTCGCTTCAGAACTTATATTGAAGACAGGTCAACGTAGTAGTGTTGTATAACATTCCCCTTAGTTTGCAAATGGCATGTAGCGTAGATTTGGGAAATAAAATATAGATCTCAATGCTAGGAAGAACTAACTATTGGAACCGTAAGCGTGTGTATTGCGGGAGATGCGGCAACAAGGTGAATACTAATACATTGCTGACTAACAGGTGCAAATGTACATTAGCCATGTAAATGAGTTTGCGCGTTCTTTGTTCTGTCTTTTCACACGGTTTGTAGGGGATTACCTACAATGACCAACCTCGCAGGTCAGGCGCCTGTTGTGGTCACAGCAGTGGTACTTTCTATACCATTTACTAGGAAGTCAATGAAAACGTTTGTCGTAACGTGAATCTTCTGGAAGCAAAAAGTAACCGTTGGACAACATATTAACAACTTTGTGTACAACAATATTTCGAGCAAAAAAAAACGCAAAATGCAGTCACGTTCAAAGAATTAGAAAAGCATTACAAATTCAAGAGCTTTTGCATAAGTTACAGGATAATCTAATTGTTGTCCGCAATAAAAAATAAACGACACCATCCGCACATTAGTTTTCTTAATCAAGTAAAACAAAAGTGCTTATGGTCTTGTAGTATATAATTCGGCAAAACATTGAGTATTTTTTCTGAGACGAGGATATCGGTTTTCAAATCTAGTTAGGCATCTAACGTTGTGACGTGTTTTTTACAAGATCAACAACTGCAAGAGAAAATATCTGTTATTGGGTGTATTGGTAGTTTTACCGTAGGGAATCCGGGCTTTGAAGCTGCGAACCTTCATATGCTTTCTCAAACAATAACAGATCACCTTCTTGATAAGCACCATGATAACCTAATACTGATTAATTTTCTTTTACAGAACTAGACGATTAATGGAACTGACTGGTCCTTTTTGTCTGAAACTGCAGCAATGATGGTTGACTAGATAAAATGGAATGCATTTTGAATGATCGTGGTTGTCGTCAAAACAGCGCACTTATTTTTCGTTGGCGAAACCACTTTTCCGTGGAATCCATGACGATGGTTGCTCCAAGCTCAACACTCCGAAGAGAATTTGGCGAAAAGTTTATTTTGGTAGATTCCGAAAACAATAAGCACTCTTAGCGCCATCTGTAGTGAACTGTAATTCCCCTCGTCACCAAAGACTTTTCAATGCTGGCAAAAGCAAGCGGCAATGGTCAATTTTTAAGAATCCTGGGCAAACTAACAGCCTAGATTGAAGCCTGCATTCACTTGGTGTGTATTCACTATAACTGTCTTACACGTTGGCAGGTTCGCACCACCGGTGGCTATTCAATAATATGTTGGAGTTTGACTGTTTGAACTTGACTGAAGGCCACTCGTGTCTTTCCTTCACCTCATTAGAGGACGACATCAGATGAGGGGCTAGTCATCTGGATTTGTAGTCCCAACAAGATTTGTCCAACTGCCAAATATCTGGCACCGACCAATAATTAAGCGTTAACATGAATGATAGACTTTTGCTTGTGCGTACGGTGGGTAAGCTTTTCTGTTTGTCACACTCTCAGGGCAGCCAACAGTGGTGGTGAGCGCAAGCTATTGATATTCTCACTTGTGGGAGTCAGGTCGAATGTTGTATAACGGACAGACTGCTGGTTGATGTTACTATATTAGAAGCCAGTGAAGTTCCGTTAGCTAGGGTGGACTTCCCCTTTTTGTATCTGACAGAAGAACAAAAGGCAGCAGAAATACGGAATGGTCATCCTAATGTTATGACAGAATTCTTTCCCGTAAATGCAGTCTCATTCATTTCAACCAGGCCGCACAGTTAAAGTCTCAAACAAAACGAACCATCCACACATTTCAGATACCGAGTATCCCCAAAATCCATAGCAAACTTACACTTTTTCAAGGTGCTACAGTGTTGCTAGTGGAATTGTATGTAACCACCATAATTCACACTGCATCCATTTTGCACGGAATCTTACTCTCAATTCATTTTCGTCATTGGTCCCATTCAAAAGGGCGGGTGCCTGACAGTAAATTACACAGACATTGATCGCATTTTTAGGTGTGCGTCTATATTAACCACACACATGTAAAAACACGTTCAGCTGTTTGTTTGTGGATTAGCTGTAGCAGTGGTCGAGACCACTGAGCGCCTGTGTACGACTTTCACCACAATTAACATGTGCTGTTCTGCTAACACGTCCATTCTCACGCTCCAAGTGCAGTGTACAACCGATGACATGAGGTTTGTCAGCACAGACTTTTAAAATCCACCCGACAAACACTGATTAAGCAGAAGATGAGCTAATATTAGAGTGAAATTGTCACGAACGCCTCGAGACGAGATGACCTCATGGTCATGGTCACGTGGTTGACCCTGACACGTCGTTTATGGTCCTATTGCGCAACCGCAAACCTAGGCTGTTGGCGTTCTCCTAGGCATTGTTGATCAAGCGTTACGCACCGGTCCTTTGTTGGCAAAGGTGCTGACGCAATCAATTTCGTTACCATGGCAGTGAACCCTGATTACTCCCACGTTGATGTTCGTTCATTTCACTGTTTTGTCGCCATGCCCTGAACCTATGTAACTGAATGTTTTATGTATTCGACTGATGAGAATAAACGAAATGCTTGCATCTCGCAACGTATGTCTTCTTGCCATCTTAATGAAATGATCTCAGTTGGGACGCGCATCACGGCGCTCACCGAAAGGTCAAACGACTGCACAAGACAGGACATAAGCATGGACTGAACAACAACCCTGGGACATGTCATGGGGTGACCAACACAGTCGTCCCTCAAGGCCGAGGCCAAGCTACTGAAGCCAAGCCAATGAAGCCAGCAGCTGTGTTGATTTCATATATAATGCTCTATTGACAACTCACAGGGTGCTTTTGTCGTGCCTCATTGCTGAGTCTTTTGCAATCATTCGGGATAGCTTGAAGTCGTATTAATCAGCGTTACAACATAGATCCTTACGTTATTGATTATGCTTCCAGATAACAACCCGTGTGATAGGAAAACACCGGCCATATTTGACAAGTGAGTCAAGTTCTTCCTCATCAATGATCACACACAGCTAGTTGCATAAGATTCGGTGTTGTAGTAGCTAACTTTACACACGTGTATTAGAACGCTGCTTGGTTTCAATCTCGAAAAGTTAATGGAAGGTCCTTTAGCTTTCTGTTATCAATTTGGTTTACACAGCGTTACTTCTGCATTACTATTATGGGGTGATGGCAAAATTGCAGCAAAATAATTAATGGTACAAGTGAACGAAGAAGGATTCAAAGTGACCTTGACACCTTGCGGTTATGAGCTTAGAGACACCGGTTTCCCCCACAGGTTGCACTTTAGGCACTTGTGGCAGACGGATTACTTTTTTTGGATGAAAAGCTAGGTCGGCTTCGTAACAGCACTATAGTGACAAATCGTGATAAGGTAAATGATGTCCAATTTCATTCGTTTGAGAAGTATTAAATACGGAATGCTTTCAAGTTGCTGGCGCCTCCCCACCTGAGGTTAAATATCTAAGCTTGTCTAGCATAATATGTGAGTTTCGTCTGTCTGTCAAGTGGACTACAGCGTACAGTTTCATAGTTTGTTGTAAAGCTACTTTCAAGCTTCTAATCGGTAAGGTTGACTGAAATTCGTCAGTTATCAAAAAACCATGGACGATTTAGAGGGGATCATATGGCTGTTTACAACATGCTACATTGTTCATCGCATTATCCTGGGAATATTCGTATGCTTGACCTGAATTACTTGATCCAAGATCGTTTGTTGAAGCGAAAAGAAGACATAATCTGTCTGAAGTGCATACAACGTTTGTTTAAAGTTAGGGTTTGTACAACCAGGAACATTCTGAGTGGATCGGTTGCAGAAGGTTCCGTAGTAGATAATTTTAAACGAGGATTTAGTGCATATCTTCAGTGCTTTAGTCAGTCTTCCAGCAACTTAGCCATCAGTGCCATTTTGAAGTGGTGTACTGCTTTTAATATCTGCAAACGACTGCCATTTGCTGATCTTTTGTTTCATGTTTGTTTGACAGTTTTTGAGTTATTAATTCGGTTCCATAGTCTGTTCACATACTCATGTTTTTTTCATCCTAACATCTCCAAATGTATAGTTTCGTTGTTTACTTTATGCCCTTATACTGGTGTCAGATTCAGAGTTAAGGGTACCGATGAGTTGCAAGTTACCTGTGATCTATACACTTTCAATGGCTACAATGATTTTAACCTTGTGCAGACATATGCTTAAAAAATGCAATAAAAGACATTCAGTTCCTTCTCAAAACTAGTGAGAATATTCGTTGCAGTAAAATAAAGAGATCTATTACGTCAACGGCGTTCAATTCATTATGGTATGTCAGAGTTTCCTATTAAGGATCATTTCAAAATTACATTTCTTTCACCATATAATAGTATCAATTTACCGTTGGTTGTTATATATGTTTCCACTTACTATTGCCAGAAGTTTTGAGAACAACGAACCTCGTGTTGTTGGTCCTCGCTTTTGAACGATCCATTAGTTCCATCAAATGGTTAGCCAACTACAACACGAAATATGGACGATTTGTTGATAGCTAACTCTAATAGACAGAATTTCGAAGTTCAAGGTGCCGGAAACGAACTACCTTAGAAAAATTTGGCATAAGAATAGCAGTGTTAGCATTCTGATACCTACTATTTTAATGCTAGCTTCATTGAGGTCAGTTTGGATGGTTAAGTTAGATCATATTAATATATTGTTTTCATGAATGGCCTTACATAATGGTTACGCATTATCCATAGTGTTCACACGGGGTGTCCCAGTAACAAACATGCGTCAATCTAGCTGATGAAATGTAAAACATCTGTTGGTGACCCGTTATTTTATAGATCTAGAAAGTTAATCCTCTATTTTGATTCGTCACGAAGCAACTTCACTAATGTGCACCGAAGCTATTATTACGCGTAATGCAGTTTCAGTGTTTAACATTAACGTCAGTTTATTCCAGCATGAGCTGTTCGAGAAGTGTCCTTTGAACAGTCATTCCGCTGGAACATTCAGTGGACTCCATATGCTACAGCGAGTATGAAGTTGGTAATGAAGTTCAAATGGAAAATTCCTAAGGTTATGGCGTGGCTTTATAGTACAGCTGGTACAGCGATTGTCACGAATGTGTGTGCTGTTTCAAGCTACTTACCAGTAATACTTTTATAACTCATCACTCATGTATACTCAGTAGAAATTAATATGTAATCAGCTACTGTCATTTGCTGAATAAAGATAATGCCACCACAACCACGTATATATTGTGCTGAAGACGTTGGAGTATGCTGATTCATTAGTTGAAGATTTCACAATTTCAACATCAAGTGGGCAGCAGTAATCAGGCGTTATGTGGTGCATTGGTTAAGATATAACATTGTGAGTCAATGAATTGTCGTCACGTCTATTTTGTTTCATTCTTTGTTCGAAGCTAGAAATAATATGTGTGAGCTGTTAATTTATCATTACTGACCACATCCTGAAACACACCATGGCGTTGGATAAGTCATGGGCCAGAATCAAATTGAATAAAGTGGGCTCCGGTTTTTCAAATACAACTTATGATCCTATCCAGAACCTCGAAGCAGGTAATGACACAGTGTTGCAAGAAGAACTGGTCTAGACAGCACACTATTCGGAGTTCATGTTAGCTGAGTCGTATTGGAAACGCTAGGTCTCAGCCAACTGAGACAACAGAATTGTTGTATGAAATGTATATGTATGAAGTAACAACAAAAAGTACACTGTGTAAAAGATTCTTTAGTGGTTTAAGTGCATCCTTTTCTCCCTACCACTTTTTAGTTAAAGTTGCGTACAATAAACGTATCTTTCGTACGGTTTTTGGCATACAGAATCCTTTCCTGAGGGTGCGTTTATATCCGGCAAAGATTTTTATATCAACCATATGACGACACGGCTACCCGAAAACACTTTACTGGTCACGACATTGGTTCATTAGATGGTGATAGCCATTCTACATTTCCTCCTTCACTTGGTTGCCCAAATTGTAACCCATGCACCTGACGATGGCTACAGGCCTAAAACCCATTCCTTACGAAAAAACCTCATAGGATCGCACATAATTTCAGCGCCATCAGCTGCACCTCATTTCCAGTTCTGACCAGTTTAGAAGGTTTTTAGCAGACTCTAATTAAGTTCATTTCGGATGTTACACACCTTGCTGTATGATTACAAATATTCGAAATGAGACAATTGTCGCTCACTACTACACGTAACACCTCGGTTGTTTAGTGCTTCATTAAAGTTTGCTTTGAAATCCTCACCAGGAACTCCATCAGATTTGTCTTTTTCGACAGTCTCACTGACATATCTGGACCCCGAATTTTTACGCCACGCTTTTGTAAACAGAAGTTGGCTTTCTTTCATATTCATGAGTAAGTGCAATTGGCTAGACTTGCTTTCAACTTTCACCCGCTCTACCGCAGCAGTTTGATAACCGCTTGACTTACAGCTGACATTTCTCAGAGTTCAAATCACTGATGTTCACCCCAGAATCATTTGTCAGAAAGGTTCACTCCTTTCAGTAGTCATTTCATATCAAGACTACAGGCTTATGGAACAGATAGTTCTTTCCACCCATTGACATTCACATCATTGTTTATACCTAGAAATAGTCAACAAGCAGGACCTACTATCCTAGTTATCTTTACAGATGCGGCTTCAACAACGACGTACGTAGACTGTATTGGACTCTGCGGTGTAGCGAACTTTTTTCAATGCTGGATCTGCCAGTAAATTATGTTTGGTTCCAGAGTCCCTGCTATACAAAAATTATTGTTTGCTTCTCAGCAGATAATTCATTTTGCTCCCTATTGATCATTGATTTTTTCCGCATCAAGACCGCTTAGTAATCCATTCAAGATGGTTTGTGTTCGTTTCAGAAATTGCCGTTAATCAGGTGGTGATACTAACAATCGTGACAAAATATATAACCGAATGTTTTATGTAACCGATTGATGAGAATAAACAAAATGACTGCATCTAATGACATCTGTCTTCCTACCGCATTGATAAAGTGGATTAGGTAAATTCAACGTTTCAGATGTTTTTACACTCTCATACCCGATGAATCCTTTATACAGATAGCCGTTGCACTCTTTCGATTCGCATCTCCTAGCGTTTTTCAATTCATGGAAGTCTCTCAGCTAAACAGAATGTACAGTGCTGACAAATCCCCGTCTGCACCAAAGCAAGGCACTTTGACTACGCCACTAGGGTAGAAAACAACCAGCATACTATCTTGAAACGTTCACAGTCGCATTTCAATCTGCGCTAACCACAGACGTATTTCTTGAATCTCATCATGAACCATCACTCTTAGGGCCTACGAATGTCACCACAAACTAGGCATGCCATGCCATTTGCACACACGAGAATAAATTTGGTAGCTTGATTCATAATGTGCAATAAGACGTTCCATTTACTTTATATGAGGTGTAGCAACACAGATAGTGAAAGTTGCTGTTTTCCTTATGGTCTTTTGTGTATGTACTCAAGCATGTGGATCGTAATGATGTAAACTTTCAGGATGTGACACACATGTCAACACCTTAAATTTAATCGTATAAAAATGCCTGATGTTACCATTCTGGTAGGATGAGTATGCAGTTGCCAATGGTTGTGTAGCTTCTGTTAAGATCTAATCTGTAAACATGCGTCTCCGTTATTTTCTTCCATGCGAATTGTTGTGCATACGCTTTCCATACATGACCCAATTCGATACTGGTACAACTTCCATCAATAACGCAGTTCAGTGTTTGTCTTTTACCGGTGACCTTTATTCGTTATTGAAACAATCAACGCCATACCACTCGTAAATTCTCAAAGACTGTTCAGGGTACTGAAATATTCCACACACCCTCGAGTAATGCCACTTCAATTGCCGCCAAATGTGTATCAACCGACCGCATAATTCCTTTTTTGCCAGTACTATTTCCACAAGCGCCTATGTTCGTATACAATGCAGGGGACATCTAGTTTGTTCCAGAAATCTTTCATTTTCTTCTATTTAGATGCTGGTTGGGATCGTAGTTTGATGACTTTACACAAAAACAGGTGTAGATAATTAGTCGACGATATCAAGCTCATTCATGTCCCGTTGTTTCTCGCTAAACACCTTCAAATGATTTATATTATGTTGTTTTCACTTCTTCGGTCTAATTAATGTTCGAGACGTTTTAACGAACGTCCTTCTAAAGTGACAATCTGTAACTTTATTTTCATTTGCTAGGTATCAGTGTACGGTAATCTCATTAAACAAACATAAGTAATCTGACAATTTATGTCCGAAATATTTTATTTAACTTTCAAATTTGAATTGGGTGGTCATTTAGTCTGTTAGCTCTTGGATCGACTTGATTCCCTGAAATTATTGTTTATATGTGTACACTTAAAAAATCTGATTAAAATGTCATTCACTTAAAAACAGACCATGGTTAAAGTGGGCAGAAACGTGAACAGTCAAACAAAATAAAAGTTTCCTTACACGGACTACTACCGTTTCAATGCTTCTAACATGATCAACAATCAGTCGACTTGCTTATTTACACATGGACAGTCAAAACCAGTGTTATTAAGTGTTATTCGGTCACTTTTATCGGTCGACTGAATCATTTGAGTGTTGTCGCATAGAAAGACAATAAAACTGAACCGATTGGAAAATATTTTCCTAAAGTTAGGTTTTGTCCTTAGTCAGCTAAATGTCCTGTTCCAAAACATTCAGCATTTACACTTAGCAATGGTGACTATGCCATGGTTAATATCAGTCTAACATGCAATACCTGGTTAGTCAGCTACTCTGAACCTTGTAGAGAACAAACTAACTCGACTTGACCTTATCAGCCTTTCGCAACCTTCAAAAATAGGCACCAGTGTATGCTATATGGCTCATGCAAAAGTCAAGGACACTCCGTTAGTTGCGAATTATTATAGCGAGCTGAATAACCGTTTGGTAGAAGCGGTGGACTACAGCATGTAGGTAAGAATGTACGACGAAACAGTAGAATGTCAACATGCAGGCTAAAGCACGTTATAGGTTGATGGTCTATTCAGGTAGATCACATGACCCAGTCTAATCAGACTCAAGGCTACAGATCGGAGGCAAGGCTACAGAAGCACCTGTGTGACATGTGATGAATCATCCCACCCTACTAGTTATATAGACACATATGTTGTCTATGCGAGCACACACACATGCCACTGTACATTGCACGAAACCTGACGAGTTTTCTGTCATAAATCCCTCCATTTGCCCGTGGACCTGAGAAACACTGTCCATGCCATGAGTAAGCCTGGAAAACAAATCATTTTAAACGGGCATTTGTAATTATTTTCGTAAGTAGTTCCAAAGGAAAAATGCTGCAGTTTCGTTTTTCATATCCCAGTTCGATACCTTCATCTAAGCATAAGATCCTAACACTATACGCACAGAGGCTGCATAGACTACATTAGAACGAGGTTTAGTACGTCCAACTGTCTCCAATTGATTCACTTAAAGTAACAGTCCGACTAACCTGGCCAGGATTATAAACAAATTCTAGTGGTTTTAATAGTAGCACAATAGTCAATAAACTGGGCTCGAGCTGGATTCAAACCAAGAGGTAGAACAACATGTCCAAACTAGACAAAGGATTGCACTAGAGGCTCAAAAATTTCTAATTCGCTGTTTCCAGTCCATAGAAAGCCCACAGTTTTACAACTGAGTTGATCCCAACTCAACAAATCCGCCAGATTACTTTATAGTGATACACCGTTCACCAGGGACGTTGGATTATTCTAATGTGGACTGTTTGAGAAATCCTGACTTACGAGAGAGTAAAACCGGCAACTGAGTCCATGTGTGAAGTTGCTGAATTTCCGCCATGTCTTTGTAACTCAGTTAGTAAGGTGCCTATAAAGAGTGGGCTTGCTATTTCTGTTGGTGACTCGAATCAAGCAGTAACTTAGACTTTTCACCCTTTTAGATGGTAACGCCTACCGAAGCGTTTTTTATAAGGAGAATCACTGTGTCTCATGAAGGTCGCCTTGTCCATCCTTGCCATGGACACAACCCGATTACATAACAGTCAGTAAAAGCTAGCCCGACTCCTGTAAACTTTGTCATACAATTTGAAGCAACCACTTAGGTGTGCGTCATACTGCCGTTCGGATGAGCTTTGTTTTGTCATCTGTCTAGAGGCCATAGTTTCGCAAATTCAAGGTGATTGGCTGACATTCAAGCAAGCTTATCGGGAAGCACTGACCTTAAAGGCAGGCTTTCAAACTTGCCGAAAGTGTAGTGAGCACACTGTCACCTTATGGCAGACTTCAGAGCACTGCGACGTTTACAAGCAGCGGACGGTCACGGTCATTTTAGGTCAGGGGACTGTCCTCGATTTATTTCCTCGTAACATATCATGGAGCCGCTTTCTTCTCAAAAGAAGTTGCAGAAAAGTACGCGAATCAATTAAGATTACTGTTTATCAATCTGAAGGCAGAGTGGTGGTTGATAAACAACTGGCTTGGACATTCATCATTGATAATGGTTTTCGCCGGGGAGGTCTGTTCTTTCCGTTTCTATTCAACTCTCTCCTGAACGATATTCTGGACGGCGTGTACAAAAATCCGGTGGACTTGGTGATGAGTTTCTTCCTGACGTTAAGTAAACCGATATGGAATATATGGGTGAAACTGTTTTAGTTAGCCCCTCCACCGAGGACGTACAAACCTGAACAAGGTCAGGAACCGGGCTGTTTCGTATGGAATGCACTTTGTACATTTAAAATGCAGTGCAGCGAAGCCGCGCGTTGCTACTGTCAACCTGCGTCGTCTGTGACCTTCACAAGCCTTTTGGTAGCTGTTGAAAGAAAGAGCATACAATGGTTTTGTGCACTCCGTTTCAACCTATAATTCAGGAAGGAGAATTTTTGGGGCAAAGGTACCAACAGACTTGCTGTGCTTAATCATCGTTGTCTCCGCCACTTAACCTACATCAAGTGAGATGTCCGCGCCAGCAATGCGGCCGTTTACCAGCGCGTATTATGGTACGCTAGGAGTAGACGAACAGTTGGTCAACTAATGTGATTGCACAGTCTGCTTCATTTGGGTCACGTACTCTGCGTGTAATATGGACGTTAAGCGCACCGGGTATTTTATACAAATGTTACATACGGCTGAGTCGAGCCGCGTGATAATCAAACGGCGATGTGGTCACAAAATAGGTAGACCGTTACTGTTCTATTAAGGAAAATGGGTAAGTATCGCTTGCAAGACTGGGATTCTCGTGGTCTCTCAAACTACTGGCTAGAAACACTATCCTAGACGGCAGCGTGCTACAGTTTACGGTTCTGCCACCTGGACTTGATTCGTGAATTTTCGTCGTTATGTAATAAATGTTTCCTCGTCCAGGATAATTCATATCACTGTTACATCAGGCCACGGCCCAAGTCACGGTACCTTTCTGTCTGACAAAAAGTATTGTTAATGTATAATGAATGGAAACGCATATTCCTTAACTTTGAGAGCATTTTTCACCCTGCGCTGAGATCATTCATGATTACTACTGCTTTCCATAATTCCAAGGAAATCAACTACTTGCGATAAACCTTTATCCGAGCTGTTAAGCAAATCTAATCCAATCTCTCGAAGTTTTCATTCTTCCACACACATTTCCACGGTTCAACTAGATATGTCTAAAGAGGTTTACTGTCCTAACAACTGGACTCATGGTCTATCTGTTGTTCCTTACATATAGATTTTAGATAAACCTAGTTTTCCTGTAAATAAACTAACTGAGCAGCTAATTGTTTTTAGTCCTTCCGATTGTGAAAATCCTTCGTGATTTACCAGTGTATATTAAGGTAGAATTTACAACAAGTAGACAAGTTCGGTTGCAGTTTAAGAAAACATGAGCAACTGAGGAATGGATATTTACACCAAAGTATGCACAATGAATACTTTTAACAAAAAAAACTTGTTTCTCACATTATTACTTTTTTTGCTTTTGACACACTGTCTTCCCACTCAAAACTACAGTTTGCACAATCGCAATACAGGTGTTCTTGTATTAAGTTGATAGATTGTGAGAAGCAGAATATAAACAACATAGTCAACAACGAAATAGCAAATAGTAAATAAAGGTAGACTTTTGAACGCGACATCAAACGAAGGAATTTTTAATTTCTCTCTTGGTCTATTGCACTGACAACAGTGTCTCCATTATTCTGCTCTATTGTATGAAATGATGAGTATTCTGGTTGGAAAGAAAAGAGTGGAACAGATGTCGAGTTGAAAGTAATTTTACTTTCCGATGTTTTATTTCTGTAAACAACTAGCTTGAGTAGTGAATAGTCTGCATATGTAGATGTTCTAGAGTAGTGTTGCAACCAGTACGTTTGCAAACCTGTGAGTCCCGGCTAAACAGGATATCACTTTGTGATTTTGATTATTCAATAGACCATGTTTTCAAATGCACCGGAAGCGTTTTGAAACTTATCAATAACTCAATCAACTTCAACTATTAAAATCTGATTGTTAACATCGTTTGCGTTACCGCTGATTACAACAATGTCACTCGCCCTTAATATTTCCTGTTTTAACCGAACTTATTGAAGCAGTATTATGTTTGTTAAATACTGTTTCCTCGAAAAAGCGAGTAATTTGCTTGCAATATTACGGCCGGAAACAAAATGTGGTCGGAAGTCATCAGTTTTCTACAAAATATTTTAGTCAATAATATTCCAGAAAATATTCCTCACAAAATAAAACACCGGAAAAGGCCATAGTTTGATGATACTTGTGTATTCACACACGTAAGTAGTGTTTAGATATGATAAAGTGCGATGTAAAAACATGAAAATTTAGTTAAAAATGCCGCTGGTCTTAAGACACTTTTATTGTGACAGGAAAATATTTACATACGAATACAGTCAAAAACTTTGAAGCCAAGTGAAGTATTTACTCATCCTACCATTAAGACAGTGGTGATACTAGCAGCATGTACTGTTCTCACCGTCAACAAATCTATATTTACTATTATGTTCGTCCATAGGGCAGCAACACAGAGAGGAATGTTTTGCAGGCAAACACTTGTCAAGATTCCTGAGCACATGTGTGCCGCCCGACTATCTAAATTGTTACACTGAACTTCATGCATACACGATCGCAGCTTTCGTATTCACACAATCGCTTTTGCCCTGCAGCTTTCAAAAGACAGCACTATAATTGAGGTTCGCCTTGTAAGAACTGAAAATTATTGTATATCCTTTCTATCACTGAGAGTTGGATATCTGCCGCCTATTGATGAGTCAATCGTGTTGGTCAGTATGTTGTTGATCTCATATCAGACACAACCATAAACATCATTTAAACACGCCGCCATTTCAACAAGTACGCTCTAACAAGAACGAAATTTGCATTCAGTGTTTTTCATCAAAAGAGCTTACCGAATGGTCAAACTAACTGCAATCGTGACTATCACGAAATTTGAACCAGCCAAATGCTGGACTGCCCATTAGTAATTTAAACACTTGGTTAAGATCAGGTTATAACAACTGGGCAGCGGTTGCTGCTGCTGTCGGAAGCTCATCGAAATCACGTGTTCACCCATTTAAAACTAAACGGAGGCAGATGACACAACGGTCTCTGTAAAACGAACTGAGGATGCCAGTAACTTCAAGAATCAGGATAAGAAAACAAACAGATGAAAGGGGCCTTATATTTGGATCTGTGAACGTACTTTTATTTATAAAGTGTAGAGTATAGTTCTAGGTTATATGAGAATGTAGTAAGTAATAATTGAACGTTGCCAGGTTCAAATGCATCTTCTTGTTGACCAACCAGGGATAGTGACATGGTGATCGAAAGGTTTAGTTTGACGTTTTGGGTGTGTCCGTCTAGCCTGCGTTCGACGTCGTCAACCAAGGGGTACATCACAACAGCCTTTAATGGCATGTTCCGTACCGGACACATCACCGCACCTGTAACTTTCAGCAAGGAAGTCAAATAAGTAATATGATGATGTATCGTCAGGAAATTATTTATCAGTTAATGATCAGTGTTGATTGAATTGATAGAACGTCGGCTGCATTACTAAAATCATTATGCTAGTGAGTGACGCTGGTGCTCGGTTGCCACGCAACCATTGGGAAGAAAGCGAGTCACAGGTTTAAGTTAGTGGGCTGGCGGCAAATAGGTCCACTTTCCCACGTCTGTAATTGAGCAGTCAACACAAAAGTGAATGTATTTCTCACAATAACGACATAGATATAAAAGAAGAAAACATTGCCATTGGCAGACGGCTTCACCGCAGCTTCATCTGCTCGTCTCATAGCTAGTCCGAACTTCATAAATAACGATAAAACTGGGGTTACGAAACCCTGTTGGCAATCGTAATTTTCTGTGCTTCTAGCCAGAGGCCATGTTTCTTCGTGTTGACATTACCCACTAACTATCGATAACTCACACGGCAAATCACCCCCATCGAAAAAGATTTTCTATCAACATATGTTGTCTACACAGGCACTTGTAAATTAGGAAGAAAGTCAGTCATACATGGCTTGAAATCGGTAACCGTGAGTCAGGATGAAATCTGGTATTAAATGCGTGCGTAATATCAGCTGACATTCTGTCTAATTTGTTATTCCAGCTGAAACTTTTGTCTGTATAGATGTAACCTGCAGCTCAGTCGTCTCCAGTTGAATAGCATGCCAAGCACAAAATGAAAGAATTATAAAACTAAACCACCGGTCTGAGCACACATCCTCGGCAATCACCCTTTTGAATTATTCATAAAAACAAAATTATTGTAGTTGTCAAATGAACTAAAATAATCAGGCAGAAATTACCAAAACTCCCCAAAATGAAAACGAAATTTTTCAGGCGGTCATCGAAATGAGATATGGCACGCAAACAGCACTGTTTGCTTAAAGTGTGTATATACTTTCATGTGAAACCTTGCTCAGTATATTTCGGAAATGGTTTGGACAGTTATGTGAAAATTATTACAAGTCACACTGAATTATTATTTTGCCTACTAACGATTTCCTTGCCGTGGTTGAATACTGTTCATTCCCGGTTGCTATTTTCTACCGAGTACGTCCACAGTGATTAGAGCTAATGTTAGTGTAATTTTTCGTCATACCCTGTAACCAATATTGTCCTGGTCACTTTTGCACTCATATATGTACTTCAATAAACAAAATGTGCTATCTGACGAGGATTTAACTCCATAAAATTCTAGTGACAAACGCCGCTTCCAGCAGTGTCGTCGTGATGAATAGATTAAGGTACCTCTAGTAGGACCTGAATAAACATCATTAATTCGGATGAACAGAGTTCATCTTAGGCTGTGGATGCCGTCGAATGAAATCGTTAGGACCTGGATGGTTCATGGCGAAGATTGTCACACAATCTCAGCATAAGAGTCAGTATCATGATTCAATTGCGTCGAGGTGGTTTGACAAGGGGCTTGTAAATCCATGCGACTGTATACAAGGTTCGACTGTCGAGCAACGGCATTTGACAGCAGTCCAGGTTAAATCATAGGTTTCCTTATCATTCCCAGGCTATGCTGCGCGGCATAAGTGCTAGACTGACTAGTGACATTACGAGATCCTGTACTTAACCCAACTAGTTGCTGGGGCATACGCTTAGGAAGAACCACACGAATTCAGCCCGGCGTTGTGGATGAACCAAAACGTGCGTCGGAAATCCGTAAATCAAAATAAACTCACAATCAACCGAAAACCATTGGATAAAAACTGTCGAAGAGATGGTATTCCAAACAAAGAATTTTTAGGGAATATTTTACAGTACACTGCGATGTATATATATTCGGTAATAGATAACAGTATCCATTGTGTCAAATTCAGGCATACGTGGATTATACTACTTATTAAATGATCATCACCAATCTAAAAAAGAAAATAGGTACAGAATCAGGTTGGAGAACGCAGATTGTGCCCGTTGGGTTCATTAAGGTGGTTGCTGAATGAATGAAACGAACAAAAATATGTGGAACAGCAGGATGGACAGAATATGGCTGCGTTATGCACAAACTGTCTCGATAAACAGAGGAGTAAACTACAATGACATTAGTTGTCTCTGGGCCATCAACAGTTCAATAGTTCAACAAGTGGACTCTGTAAAAATTTCAACACCTCGGACGCTTGTAACTACTTCAAGCGTTTGCCTTATGCAAAGCTGTTGATGTACCATAAATAATGCAGACAAGCATACCTTTTCGTTTATCCTCGATTGCTATCATCTTAGCTCCATCGAGCTCTCGATTAAGCGTTTTCAGCACCACTAACTGGCTCAAAACTCACAGTATGTTATACTGCGACAACTGCTGAACCCGAGGTGAATTCATTGAAAGCAGTCACTCTTTCAAACTACTTTTACTGTTGCGTTTACATCAATAGTTTTGAAGCTAGCGTGATTTTGTTATGTGAACGCTCTCCATAGCCCGGTCTGATTTCAGGTTTGCTTGGTGAACGCACCCACACACCAAATCCTTTTGGAATCACCGCAGTATATTTATGGTTTGTTTTGTTCCTCTGAGTCCACTGAGGCGTTTCCTAATGATGACAACCATGTGTATTCATGTTCGACACGCTCAAGCAAGGATCGATATCCGTGTTGCTAACTGATTTTGCTGTAGTGTTTGCAAATTGTGAACTATATGAATTGCCATTGTCTCTATCTGGAGATGTATAGAATCAACTTTAGAAACATCAAGCTTTTAATGCTGGTTGCAAATGATTAAAATAACTTGACTGTGTGACTGAGTATTTTTACGGCTTTACAATGATACCCATTCCAACTTAGCGTGTGACGCAAAGGCCTCACAGTTCATTACACAACAACCTCTGTACGAAAGCCTGTTGCAAGCTTCCTATTTCTTGAGTTCTGATTGACCAGAACAACCATGTGCTTGTTTACTTTAACGAAAAAACCACAGTCCACCGCTGCTTCATCCAACTAATGGGATATTCAATGTAAAATGTTAGATGATTCTTGTACCACCTCTTCATGATAGAATTCTTTGAAGTCTTCCATATTCACGAAATCCGGAACTTTGTAATATTTGTTGTAATATTTGGAAACGTGAACATTTTATCCAGCTAGATGACGTGTATTCTACTGTTTTCCGCATTTACCCAACTTCGTACTGCTTCTTCCAGTTAGTTTACATCGAACCCAGAATTTAACAACTACCTCGTAGTTACACGTAACGGAGTGCAGTCTCTTTAGAGTCTTATGTTCCTACCATTGCACTTCATATCAGTAAACCTGGAACTTTTACGCCATTCATGATACCTCGATTGTAGACATTCCCAGAGAGCAATGATAACGGCACCTTGTAGAGTTTCGGAACCAAATAATGTGTGAACGCTATTTATGAGCTTAACGTCATGACATTAGGCTTTGTTAACAATCAGCTCGACCCGAGCATAACTCCACAAACGTATCGAGCACCTTGTCCTGACTAACGATGACGCTCTCATATTAGATGATGTTATACCTGTGGATATTACCACTTATGGGATGTTACGATGAATTATTTTGTGACAAACCCCGTTCGTTCGTATCGAATATGTTTCACCGTAAAACCATTTCACTCTAAGAAAAACTTCCAACATCCCTAGTCAACACCAAGCTGTCCTATATCAGTGTACCGATGCAAGTACATGAACATGTGGTGGTTTCTCGTGGTTAACTTTGGAACAATTGTGAAGTGTGCGATTTGTAACCACTTTTCAGGTTAAACCTTTGGTTACACAACTCTGGTGATGTGTAATTGGAGATTCGTCAAATAAGCTAAGATTACAAGTGTTAAAATCAGGTGGCATTTTTCAGTCGAATTTCTGCTTCCGAAATGCTAAACTGAGCCCAACAGTTTTATCAGGACCTACCGCAAATTCGTCCATTCTATGTCATAAGCCGCACTTGATTAGTGCGATGTCATTCTGCAGATCTCCGAGATGTGAAAATTCCAGTCTACTCGAACCTACAAGCAAAGATGACACTCCACCTCAAAATGCTCACCTCTGTTGTAGTAACCGTCTACCTATTGCCTATTAGAACAGCAAATAAATTAGTGATCCATTTCCAGTCACTTTGTCTTCTCAAGTTGAACATCACCCACAATTGATTGCAGCTGTCGCATCCCCATAGACTTTCCAGTCGGCCCCTTTCGAAATGAAGCACTAAACTCGAGTTTCGTTCTCATTAGAGCTCGTCAGTAGTGCATATCATCGCCACTGCCGGGACTTGAAACACGGATATGCTGTTCATGAGGCAACCGTGTGTACCACTGCGCCATTGACCTTACGTTCGGCACGACCGAATTATCATACGTGAACGTTCAACCACTTTCGCTTGTGAGTACTGATCAGGTTGCCTGATCGTCTCGAAATGGAGACACAGTTACTGTCCGTTAAGTTCAAGTCCCGGCTGTGGCGGTGGTATACACTACTGACGTCTCTAATGAGAGCGAAACTCGAGTCTAGTCCTTTTTTTCGAAAGGGGTCGATTGGAAAGTTTATGGGGATGCGACAGCTGCAATCAATTGTGGGTGATGTTTAACTTTTTCTTTTCTCAAAACGTTCCTAATCAATCATACATTCCGGCAGTAGTCCATTTGCCAGTCAACAGATAAGAGAGTATACCTTTCCATGTACCGGCATAAAACTGACTGAATCTCCGGCTGCAGGCAGAGGCAGCAAACATGTGGACAAACAACCGGTTTGTAATATTAAAACGCGTTAAGCGGATTTACTAAGGTAATCGCACGTAAACTGTTGTGCAAAACTAAGAGATTATCGAGGTTTCTACACTAACAGTTATGCCTAATATTATTGGCGCTGACCTTGGTCGTACCAGTAAACAAGTCATGGCTTTTCATAGTCAGCAGAAACCTAACAGATGTCGGTGGAATGACTACTGAATTGGTGGCCTAGTCGTTCTAAGTGCAAGTATAATAAAACGTACATTTTGATCAAATCCAAGAGAGTCATAGTAAATAACGCTATAAAAGTAAATCAAGGGAATAACTGACGGGATGAACTCAAGTATATTTGAAACTTCTGGTTTGAATGATCACCATATTAGTTAGGTTTCCTAATGTTAACTCCACACATGTTTGTCATCCCAGTTTTTCTTTCATTTTTGCACATTACCGATAAGCATACACTGAGGGTAGTGAATAACCATAAATGTTGAACTGCCACACGTCAGATGGTAAAGGTCATTTTAAAATGTCAGACGTCGAAACAATTACAGAAAAATTTCCCAAAAGTAAAATTTAATGTGTGACGGAACCTGCGCATGTTTCACTCAAAAAGAAAATTTAAAATTTTTAGTAATGATTTACCCAGCCCTTCAATAACCTATTATTTTCTCTAATGTTACTTGAATATTTTCAATAAAAATCACGAAAATGTACGCTGGTGTCGACTTTATTAAGCTATATGTGATTGGTTGTGATTAATACACTTTGCTGACTGACCAACTCCGACAGCAAAAACTCTGTTTTCAGACTTCTATTTGCTGACCGTTTTGTTCAAACGGCGGTAAACATCTTACGTAAGGTTATGATCAGAATTGCCGGACGGAATTTCATATTGCAGCAGTAATCCGCAGAAAAGTTGAATAAAGTTAGAGGGCTTCTAAATCTCGAAAAACATGGATTGTTATTACGTCCTGGAGTTTCGTTAATAGTTTCCTTCCTTCCTCTTCAAACGATTAGTCTAAAACCTCTTCCTACGCTGGTTATGAGTTTACTGCAATATAAATCAAACTAACGTATAGTGTGCGGCGACGTCGTTGTGGACTTGATATTATCTCCGTTTGGTTCCTGCGGAACTAGGTACAACAGAAAGTGACCAGTTGACCTACATTCGGTATTTCCTTCTGCATCGATAGCTTCAGTGATGAACTGGACGTTTCTCTTGGGCATAATTCATTCACACCATTTGAAATGTAACTGCTCTCTGATACTGTAACCGCGAATGTTGATCTATTTTGTGGAAATGCTAATAGTTTGCGTGCAACCTCGATTTTCCTGGCATCTTGTGGCTTTGCATATTTTTTTTGTGAGCACTAACGTCGGCTGATCTGTGGTTGATTGTTCCAAATGTGTAGGTCCTATTGTTCGTTCCGACTGAATTTATTATAAACACTTCGCAGGACTAATAAACAGATAATGGAAATCGCCTCCTATCAATTCAATATTCACTTAAGTCAAAAAATGTCTGTAGCTTTGATTTTCGAATCGTTTCCTCCCAAATATCACAGATGCTCTTCTCTTGCATCTTCTCTACAAGTTATTTGCGAATGTGACGCTCTCCAGTACGACCGGTGGTAAATATTTCATTAAAAAATCTTTACGGGCGTACTTCCTTAACTAAATGCGTATAACAAAACCTGTTCTGTCTACAGCTGACCCGAGGTGTAGTGATAAACGGCTGGTACAACGTTTCTGAACCCTGTCGGTTTTATACACTCCGTGGAATCGAACTCACGATCCCTGAATAAGCATGAAGATGATAATATAGACATCTATGCACTGGAACGCTAGGCCACAGTCACTAGAGTTACAGGAGCTTGTGCAGTTCAAATTTTTATTCCTATTGGGTGAAACGCATCAGCACCCATTTTGGTTTGACATGAAAACAAATACGATCTGGTGTGAGGGGAAGGAATGCTGGCTCAATATCAAAGGAAAGTTGTTTGTAATCGTAGTGGCCGTTATGCAGTCATTTGGGGGATGGGTTTCTGGACCACTTCTATACGGTAGTCCACCATCAAGATATTTGGTCAGTGGTAATTGTTTGTATCATTTTAAGTGCATGTTGTTAGTGAGACCCGACAAGGTAAATACAATCGCTCACCATTTCGCTTCTGTTTACTGAGAGATGCTATTTACAAAATCTTGTCCGACACTTTCAGGGTTTGTGATGAACGTTCGCTATTTTGCAAGGGTAATCACGAACCGGCTGATCGATATCAAGCAATATGAAAAAGAACGCGCATCAGCTAAAATTGTGATCTACCCAGTTTACCGAAATAAGAGTGGAAACATGTCGATTTCCAATGATACTTTAACCAAACGCTTGGCCAAATATATTCCCAAGTTTACAATTACGCAACAATACCACACGAACTTCGCAACACAGTGTGGCCAGTCCACAAATTTATAACTTTCAGTTTTGAGAAAAGTCTTCAGTTGTCCCCATTTAACTGAATTGCATTTCGGACATGTTAATCCTTCGCAGAAACATATATTTTACCACCCCTTGATCAGTCGTTTATTGGCAAACAAGTGGACATGACAAGACCGTAATAGACCGGTGAAAATATTTGGCGAATGACGCGTCTTTTACTCCTATCTTCCTCATTATCATATAAAGTGAAATACATTTTTCAACAAGTGAACAGGCTTGATTAGAGATCAATAGATCGAATTTCGCCTGTGAATCTTTGGTGGGCAATCAGAAACACGAAAAGACGAAGACTGTACGGCCACCCTGTACTTGCAAATACGAAAAATAGTGCACACGCCTTAAAAATTTCGTGGTCCACTTCAGATAAGAGATTGTGGGAGTGTTGTAGTCCAAGTATGGTCTTGCTGGGGTCAGGGCAACCTGAGAATCACTCTTTGAACTTTTGAACTTTATATATTTGTACAGGATTTTGTGGAAGTTAAACCATGATTTAGACGAGACATTGCAGTGATTTAGTCAAACATGGCGCATACAGTATAGATGCATTCTACCAGAAAACCACAATCCAGGACAAACTGGAGTAATGAAGAACAGTATTAAGAGTTTCAACTTCGTGAATATTGTGTCAATCTTTTCCAAATGTCTGAAACTTCACCAACGCGGTTAGTGAACCCGTATTTTTGGTGCGTCTGCTGAACTACATTTCCTCCCTCAGAGTTTCATGCAGGTAGCCAGCCCTCGCAGAAGTTTTCATTGATTTCCATGCATTTCATTCACTGGGTTCTGTTTAATGTTGGCTGCACAGTCCTTGCGATGGCATCAATTTTACATGGTAATAGGTGCTCCGAAGCACTTCTCGTTAATATGCAAGCTAATGGAAATAGTCGGTACTTATTTCATCGTGATAGTACTGCTCCCTTCCTTATTGCCCTACAAAATGGTGGTTGCCTGCTCAAACAGTATGTGACAGCATCTCCGGACTTCAAAATTCTTTTAGTACTTCTCTACTTGCAGAGCTGTTCTTGACTGCACGCTTAACCTGGTTTTGTCTGCAAGCCAGCGAGTTCTGTAACTTTTGCACGACTAGGATAAAACGAATATATGAATAAGTTCTAGTAACATAATAAGCGGATCACACGTATACCACTGGTAAAACGGCCCGGTAGTTGTAAGGTTTTTACAGCGATTGGGTATACTTGATTCCCAATGCATCTGACGTCTCTTGACAAACTGATTTTGTACCAGTAATTCAGCTTGAAGACATGTAGCTGAGTAGGACTGACCAAACGGTCTCATCACGACTGGTTTCTTTATTCTGTGCATAGTTCACCTTCGATTAGGTCTATTCAAACAAAATTCGTTAGTTACCTATCGATTTAGTAATGAGAATGACATTGTTAAAAATAGAGTGGTTGTATATTTTTATCTCCCGGTCTGAATAAATGTTCAGCTGCACTCGTTCGAAAGGAATTCTTACCAAATCCGATCGTCTGATAAAATGCATAGCGACTGTTCCTTCGCTCCTGATCAATAACATTGCAGTCAGGACTTCCGAGTTACATAGAAACTACTTGTCTCGATATAACTTACGAGGTAGATCGGTTCAATCAAAATTGCAACATAGCTTTCAAACTGACTTTGAAGTGAATTTCTTAATTTTAACAGGCACCATTTGATGTTTCAATGGTTTATTCGTCGGCGACTCACTTTTAGCTTTCCGAAATCTCTATTCATTCCGATAAATGGAGTTCAGTTAACCAGTTTTAACCATGTGGGCAATTCAGACTGTTCCCTACATTTGAGTAAACGTGACTCAAGCGTAAGATGGATACTGAATTTCTAATGTTTTACGACTGAAAGTCCGGACAGGTACTCAGATGTTCGTTGCGAGGTTAGTGCAAGCTTGTACCTTTCTGCGATGGAACAAACTGTCGTCTGTTGTTCTGATAGTTTAGCGTGTAAGAAATTGGAATCTGTCATCTCAGTATGAATTGAACAACACTCGCAGTTGATCGCAGCTGTCGCATTTCTATAGTCCTCCTGGCCAGACGTTTCCGACGAGAAGCACCAAACTGTAGGTTCTCTCGTACCAGGGTTAGTCAGGATCGCTTGTCCTTGCAATGATCTTCAGACATTCCGAGGTCCACAATATTTGATGTTTATCGCTACTGATTTACATTCTGTCACTCTTTGGGTACTTGCGATAATTGTTACAGCAATTTTTTTATACAGGAAATGTAACCAGTAGCATTAATACAAAACGCTAAATATATATCCATTTTAATGACTTTGGCTGTTACGCTACTTGCGATAAACTACGGCCTTTACGTTCATACGAACTTTCTGGCTAACCCAACTTTAATTGTAACAAACGATCCAGACTATATGGCGGCTTAATAGGACCCACCGGTGGTCTATATCCCTGTCCAGATTAGAAGTTGCAATCCAGCATCTTTTCCTTTAGGCTACCAATGTCAACGAACATTCCACCAAAGTCGCAGCACAATTATGATACATACAATTCCTAATAACAAATAGTTCCACTTCAGCCTAATCGTGTGACTTGGGTTTCCTAGTAAGCAAGCAAGCAAAACCCTTCCTCACTGTGTGAATGAGGTTGATGACCTCGACTTCATATTAACACTTCATCACATGCACAGGTCTGATATCCAAGGAAGTGTTAATGGGTTAACATATTCAAGTTGTTGATTAACTTGGAAATCAGATATCTATAAATCGTTAAGATGCCTGCAAAACGAATAGATGATACAGAATCAAAACAATTCCCATCTTCAACTAGAGTTCAAACATTTCAGGGATGAGTGGATGGTATACAACTTGTAGCGTTTTATACACTATTTTCTACTTCATAATTTTTATTGTTGTTCAT
>JTDE01000436.1:20287-57352 GCA_014338405.1 Paragonimus skrjabini miyazakii | reverse complement strand
TTATAAGCAACAGAAGCAACTGCGTGTTTAGTTCGTTCATTTTCCCCAATACTAAAATGCCTTCTCAAGGTTATGCAATGCTGTTTACTTAGATTCAATAAGGCCTTGGGATGATTAATCGCAGTATGACATTACACCTTATATACAGAAGAAACTAAGATCCGTTGTATCCTAAATTAGCCCGAAATTGCTTTCAACCGTCCTTCTGATATACCACAATGAATGATATCAAGTTGTCTAGAAGCTGAAAAGTGTGTGAATATTTTCAAAACGATTTCGTTCCCTTTTTTCACTTTGTACCTAAAATACTTTCCGATACCTTTTGGAGGCAATGCATATAGTAGGCTGATGCTGTTATTGTTTTGTACTTTTGATGACAATGAGTTAGCATCATTTCTACCGGTTGAAATGATATACACTGGAAAGTGTTGTGAAGCAAGCAATCACATTCGTGTTAAACATATGGTGATTAGTTTTCTAGGAATGAAAGACCAACACATGTTTTCACTTGTCCAACCCTTATGTCCAATGTAGGATCATCGAGAAGTTCTGTACGGTACACTACTGATAGGTGGGCAAAATATCAACGTTTGTTTTTCTTATCTATCCACCACCCTTCATCGTACAAAACTAACGATTATAGATTACGCGTTACCCTGATTACGTTCGCCAGATTTCTGGAAAAATTATTTCGGTATATTGCATTGTTCAGTCAAGCCTCGATCAGATTAACTTTTCCATTTCTCATATGTTGTGTTTGACTGTCTCAGCATCTGCAACCATTTTTAACAATCAAACTAATCCAACGATATGTACGATGTCTTCATTAGATGTATACCCGGAGTAGTACAAAACACTCCCCCAAACCTTCGATGTTTCCTTATCAAGAAAATTATCCTTGCAACACAAAAATTAATTACCGATTTCAAAGAACGGACTACTGGCAAATAATATCATAACGTTCACCAGTGTTTTGACTTTGTTCACAACATTGTGAACTTACGATTCACTAACTGATTCGTTGTGGGATATTGTTACTATTGTTCTTGGTGTTGATGATGTGTATATTGTCATATGCGTATACAATACGCCAAAACATCTAGTGTAAACAAAAACCGCTAGGTATCGTTCACAGAGTAACTCCAATAAGCTGAATACATTAGTTTGTTCGGAAAATGCCAAGTTGATTCAAGAACAGACCGTTCGCAAATCGTGAGGGCAAATTACAAAACAAGGCAATATAAACTACTGGTGTTGGCTTGAGGAAGGTTTTTCACAGGATTTAATGGACACTAAGTACCACCAGAAAGGTAGATAAGGACAGGAAAATTGCAACGATAAAGCAGAGCTATTGAGTGGGCATGAGTCTCGACAAAACTGAATGAACCGTAGAACTGATAAGATTTATTAATCTACAAAAGTGAATTTAAAAAAATGATCGCAATGTTCGCTCGCAATCATATTAAGTCACACGGTTATGATAAGAATCAAAACAACAAATTCAACACAAAGAATTTGAATAAACCGATGTTGAATTCAAATGCATTTCAAGCAACCTGTGGAAATTATCACTATATAATCAACTGCATGATATGGAACAAAACAGTAGACTCAAACTTGTTTGAAATGATACCCTTGTACTGTGGTGCTTTTTTTAAAATAAACCCAATTTTACCACTTTCGAATCACTTTCCACATACTTCTTGATCTTAGAGTTTAGCGCTCTCAAATTCGTTATGGTTCAACATGAACCCAATCTCACTGTGGAAGCATCTGTACGAATTTCATGTATTTATAGCTGTGCAATGTAGCACTAACCTTAGGGCCCCAATATCGATCGGGAATCAAAGTGGCTTGAATTTGTCAATCAAACTTGTAAATATTCGCTCGTTACTTGTTTGTTGATACTGCTATGCTTTGAAATGTAGATGAGTGTGCAGCACTAGTATCTACGTTGTGTTGGTTGAGTAGATGCACCCTAACTCTCGGTTCACCACACCTTCAAATATCTAAGTGGCAAGGGTCGAGGTTATTCAAATTATTGAGAACACCAACTGTTGCGTTCAGCAATATAACAAATGAACAAGGTAATATTGAATTTGTAAGTGCCATAAATATTTCGTCTACGAGGTTGTATACTGTATCCGAGTTCCATAATTTGAACATCATCCACAACTGATCGCAACTGTCGTATTCAAATAGACCTATCAGTCAGCTCCCCACGAAGAAAAGCACTAGACTCGAGTCTCGCTCTTGCTAATGCTTGTGGTGCACATCCTCGCCAAGGCCAGGACTACAACCCCGGTCAGAGTTGAAGGCCACTTCGCAATTGATTTTACTTTAGGCATGCCCGAATTATCACATGCAAACACCCAGTCACGTTAGCTAGTGAGTAATGCTCAGATTGCCCGATCGCCCTGAGGAGAGACCTTGACCGTCCTGTTAATTTCAATGGAGAACCCCACGATTAGGATTCCTCTTCAAGTTGAAATCAGGGTAACCAGATTCACAATGTTATTCAAATTCCCGGTGAATAGTTGGTGGTGTCGGTGAATACATCTTGAATATCACTCACAAACAATTAAAGCTTTCGTATCCCCATAGGCTTTTCAACCAACAACCTTCAAAAGGAAGGAATTCTAGTTTTGCCATTATTATAGCTTGATAGTGGTTACTGTACTTCTCAGAATGATCAGGTATTCTGAATGTAATTCACAACCGAATGCGCAGGGACGCTCGCATGACAACTCGGTCGAACTTGAGGTGAAGTCAATCACAACGTAATCAACATGGTTGCTTGAAGAAGGCGCAGTCAGAGTTCTAATCCGGTCGTGAACAGGGGATTCGTCATTAATGGGGATTTAAAAAATAGAAACCCGAGTTCATGCTGCCATTTGGAAGGGGCTGGCTGGAATTTCTATTGGAATGTGACAGTTGCCATCGGTCTTTAACCACTTATTAGGGCACCCACGTAGTCAATACTTATTGTTAGTGTACAAATCAGGATAGACGAATGTATTTAAATGACAGCGTCTTGGCAACTCGCAGGATGCATCCCCTGTTTTCATCAAGAACCCGTTGACGGTCTGTCACTGTTCGCCGAATCAGGTGCCCAATGACCGAATTGTCCATCCCATAGAACCCACTGCAATGTAATGGGAATCTCCAAATCATCCGTTTTCCGCGGAAGAGGACTTAACTGCTTTTAACCCGGCTTCAATATATTCATGGATTCATTGGCGCAATCCCTCCAGACATTTGCAGGTTTCGCCAGTGGCCTTTATTTGTTCGCCCAGTGCTTGCTTGGTTTCCGCAGTAATATACAAAGATCACTTTAATCCTGGTGAAATGTGCTCAAATACTGTAGGTACGATGGTAGATTGGGGGCAGAAATTTCCATCGGATGGATTTTGCAAAACACAATCACTTGGACGTTCTAGAAGTAAGTTTCTGGTACTGAGTGATTCAAAATGAAGCTTCCATACTACGACACCTCATCATCAAGGTTGAAAAGAGAGTTGGTTCAAACGATTTTTACTACTTAAAAAATATTATGCTATCAAAAACACCATACCTCTGCATGCAGCCCTTTCTGACTGTCCAAAATCTTCGACATAATTGGAGATTGTGTGTTGGTAAATACCCACTACGATTCTCGGACCGTGTAATTTCACACAAACGGTGGTCAGCTGAATTATCTACTATACACACTGGATAGTAAACAGATACACCTTTCCGATAATAACACGCGTGTATTAATTCTCTGGATGAAACTGGCCGAAATTCATTCGAAAATTGTTATTTCTTATACGAGGGAGAGTCAAAAAGTAATGCCATTTTATTTTGGACAGGTATAATTACCAACACAGGAACATGTATTATACATCAAAATAAAGCTGGTCCTCTGTGGATCACATCCCTACTTCTCAACATAGTCACCGTTACGCTCAATAGCAACGTTCCACCTTTGAATGAGCACATGTATCCCTGCATCGTAAAATTTTGCTGTCTGTTCTTTGAGCCACTTCTTCACTGTGGTTTTCACTTCCTCGTCACTCGAATAATGTTTGCCTCTCAAACCCTCTTTCATGGGGCCGAAGAGGTGATAATCTGAAGGCGCTAAATCTGGTGAGTATGGAGGATGCCGTAAAGTTGTCCACCCGAATGAGGCGATTGTCTCCCTTGTCTTGATGTTACGCTTGAGGCTACGCTCATAGTTCCCACCTTTTCATCCTTCAAACGACGAACCCACTTGCATACATTGCTATAATCTACAGTATTGCCCTCAAACACATTTGTTAATCGTCTGTGAATGTTCATGGGGGTTTTCCCCTCAGCTACAAGGAATTCAATCACTGCCCTTTGTTCTTGACGCAACTCTACGGGGGCAGCCATTTTGAATTTTCTTTGTGAGTCTAAAAACATGAAAAGTAAGAAACAAACTATTACCTAACGTAAATGATATATTCATTTATAACTGGGAAAAAATTCAGGCAATTTTATGAAAAACTTCACTATAATTAAAGACATTGGTATTACTTTTTGACTCCCCCTCGTACATGCTTACTTACAGGTGGACTGTGTAGAAACCTCAGAATGTACCGAACTTCAGAGTATTGAATTTTCTTAGTTTCTTGCGCTGAGTGATTTTTCATGCAATTCAGCGTGGAGAGTTTGAGGCATGAACTAAAAGCAAGACCGAAGATAGGTATATGATGAACAATTGTTCTATTCACTTAACAATAACGGTCGCGCTTGGGTAAGGATAACATATACACATTAAAGTCTCAGCGTCAACCGCAGTCTGAAATTTGCATAAACCACTGCAACAACATAGGTGAGATCCGACTGGTGATAGCTTTTTAGCCGATAGGTGATCGATACTACTTCTGATTTCCAGGTCGACTTTTCTGAACATGTCTGTGTCAGCTTGCACAACGCCTAGAATAGGTCGATTGAACCCAAATAATCAGAAATATCTTGCTTACAGTCTGTCTGACTGAACAGAAGTGTGGTAATAAGGTTGAAAATTTCAGAATTAAACATTACCTCTTTTCTAGAATTGGTCTATTCGTTAACTGATCAGCCAGTTAATGTTCTAGGTTCTGCATCAAAACTGAGTGCTTGTCTCTCTGCCGATATCTGTGAATCCAAAGGTATTTCTAATACATTATACTTTTAAATGTTAGTTGTTTGGCATCAATCTACGTGTGTTCAAAATGACATATGTAAATGATAAGCTTGAGTTTCGTTACGAATTCCGGTAGATATAGTTAGTTTCTTGCATGGTTACTTCAGAAAGTGTGAAGCATACCATCCAGACAAACCAGAATAAAAATAAAATGTTGGTGAAAATTCTAACGTCATGTGGGTTTCAGCACTTCAACTTACTCGGCCACAATAATACTTCTGGGATGCAATAAACTGCAGTTAGTTGTGACTCGAACTACCTCTCAACAACACTGCATCCGGATCGGTATCAGTTTGTGAAGCAACCGAACCATCCACCAACAAGAGAACGCTTAGAAACTAAAACACTATGAAACTACATCCGGAAACAATTACAACCGCGCCATACCCTGACAACTTTCCTCGAATATGTACGGCAAATATGTTTTTAAGCGTAAAAATATTTTACGTTCAAGCGCCGCTCCCATGTTATTTGGAGACCTTGTCAAAAGTGACTACATTAGTGCAGAGGTTCACTGTCCCTCAAACCTACCGGTTTGGAATGAGTCAGCCGAACAACAGGTCGACTGTCATGTTTAGGTTGTAAACGTGCCCAAGCTGAACAGTACATGTACTGTCTACATACTGTCCATATGTGCACACGGCACGTAAAACTGATCATAAGTAACTCGCATACCCAGAGTGAAAACTCTCATTTTTCAAGTCTGTCTCGTATGGCCTACCAGTTACCGCCTATGCGCGCTAACTCTCTGATGTCAAATCTTATCCAATCATCAAGCATTCCTAAAAGCTCGCTTTACTAGTTGCAAACCAGTCACAAACCGATCAATAGTCATATGTTCTGTGATTCGATGTTTCCGCACATGCATACGGCAGTATTCTTACAGACGTAGCAAAACTTCTCCCGTGATCTACGAGGTATGCACTGAGGCGTGGTCTTGTTGGAAAACGACAGTCCCATACAAATGTGAATAAACAACGAGTAAAAACGTGTTGAAGCGCCTGAATATAAGATCCCTTGTCTCGGTCACTGCGCTAATGATAGCTAACACGCTGATGAGTTCGCTTAGTAGAAACTGTATAGCCTCACTGTTTATCTAGCTTCAAATTGGCTACGTTGATGGTTCTTTGGAATGTTGTCTGTGTCGACTATAATTTAGTTCATTAATTTTCATTCAAGGGTATGTCTACACAGCCAAACGACTAAAGTTTAACTGCACGTTAGATCACAACGGAACAGTTATGTGTTTCTGTCGCTGGTTCGAATCCAGCCGAAGTCCAGATTTTTCGCAAATGGATCTCTTCTAAATTATCAAATCTGCCAAACTACTTACCAGTTATGTAAAACTTTAACGTAACCCAATAAGTTCAGCTCTCTACTATCTGACCATCGTTTCCATTCGGTGTGGCGTCTGGCGCGTTGCACATTGAATTAGACTATAAACAAATTTATTGTTGGGGGCTTGACCGCCTATATCGACATAACAGAGACAGACTTGAGTCAGTAAGTAGAGGAGTACAGTCCGGTGCAAGTCAGAAACAAAGCTGAATGTGATCACACAACGCAATCAACTGTGAATTTAACAACAAATCGCAGACAGCCAGAACTATCCCTTGCTGGATATTTCCCAATCTGTTCGTCGCTCATCAATATGAATGAAGTGTTCTTCACTCTTCAAGCAACAGAATTAAAGATTACTTCAGATTGCGAAGATTGTAGCATTCATGAACGGTACCTTCACAAGTATGCAGAAAAAGACCCGTGTATCACAGTCCGCCTACTTCGTCAGTAGGCGGGTGATGTTCACCAACATTCAATGTGAACTTGAATTAATACTTTCAATTTCCTATGTCTGTCTCCAATGCTTATGCGTTTACCTGTTACATTACAGTATGTACTTGATAACAAGCAGCTAAATGACCCCCAAAAGCACATCGTGCTGTATAACTTTTCCGTTCCACTTTAAAATATTAATTGCTTTAGAAATAATAATAATCATTATTAGTGGTTCTAACAAAGACCTAACTGCCATACAACCATGAAGAAAAGAGCAAACCCCGTATGTGAAGAAAGAAAGAAATTAAGTAATAAAAACAGATTCGTTTATATTCAAACGTTCCTTACGGTTTCCACCGCCCCGCGCCATTAGGTGCAATTCATAGACACGTAATACGGTCCGTATCGAAAAGTTCCCTAGGTTCGGTCTATTCTGCTCGGTACGCTTGGGTTTGAACTAAGCAATAGAACCACAATTTATCACTGACCTGAAGAGAAATGCCGAAGACTGATGAGCTAATCGCAGGGTGTCAGACAGCAGGGGAACGCATATTGTTGTCAAAGGTTTGGGGTAATGAACTATGGACAGAGACCCCATTGTAACCGTGCCGTCTGTTCGATGCCAAAATTCCTTGCTGTTTGATTTGCTCAGTTGAGTAAAGTGTCCTGAAAAATCAACCGACATGTGGACAGCATGGGATCTTACCGAATAACGTTTTATCCCGAAACGCTATTGGCAACAGCTTGAGTGAACGGTTTGTATGTCCGACTTGGTCGTCGTCTCGTGGATGGCGAGCTTTCGTCCGAGTTTTATCTGCACCCATCAGATGACATAATTCACGCACCGAATACCTTCTGTCTGAAGGTGTCCATTTCATAGACCAAGTGACCATCACTGCAAGTGTTTCCTTTGATGCACCCTCTTATATTGTGGATACAACCTGGTGAAATAACCCGCCAACCTAAGCTATTTCTGACGAATGATTAGTGACGCACACCGCAATCTATTACCATCGCTTGTGATGTTGAAAGACACGATTAGGCTTCCCAACAACGCACGTCTCTTAAAACAATGATAATGACTTTGAGCATTTCTTTCGTCGATGTGACCACCAGAATAGAGTACATGATGCCACGCCAAACTGTTATCCCAATGTGCTCAAACTATAAATGAAGATCTGCTAGTACTTCAATCAATAAGTAGAGCACAATCTTTTGGTAGACCGCAGCTGAAGAGCAAGAGTCCCACTATAAAAATTTCCTCAAACAACCAGCAAGCACCCAGTTCTGTAACTTCTATCCTGAATACTGATCTGCCACTTTTACTGTGGCGCTCAACATAAATCAGTAACCTTTTTGGGTCATTCGCTTGAGCTCCCAACCATCGCCCCACCCCGCACATTTGAGAGTGAAAAACATAAGGTACTTCATAACACAGGTGGGGCAGTCACCGTGCGCGTTCGGCGGCACTTTAGACGGGTGTGTTTGCGTTGGTGTGTTACTTATCATGGTGATTTTCACAAATAGAATCGTGATTATTACAACTATCCTTCAGGATCATCACACCTTTGTAGCCAGCACAGAGTTTAAGCGTAAGGGAAGGAAATTACTGTACGACCAGAATAAAATTGCTACTGGCCTTTATTCAAGGAAAAGTTTCAGTTTGGACGTATCATCACACCTTTGTAACACTGAAACTTTTCCTTGAATAAGGGCCAGTAGCAATTTTATTCTGGTCGTACAGTAATTTCCTTCCCTTACGCTTAAACTCTGACTCACACATTCACCTTCATTATGACTACATTGGAGTAACATAGCCCAAACTGCACCGTCACCGTCCAAAATGAACTCATCAGCTAAACCGATTCACACAAAGTATTGAATTCGTCTTCACACTTCTCAGATCAAGCAAATGCTCACTGTTTTTCTGAAGCAATGAAAGGGATAGAATTTTTGCAGAGCTTTCATGGCATGTCGATAACAGCACGTACGTTTATGTTCTACGTTAGTACGTTTATGTTCTTTAGGGTTAACCATAATCAGACTTAATGCATGAATGTCGCATGCTGAAATAATATCTTAGGCAAACAAGCTTTTTTGACAGTAATTGATAACTTATCAGTCACAGTTTCAAATTCATTTTACTCAGACACCTTAAAGCATCCGTTGCTCGCCTTTTTATGAGCAGTCATGTGGATACGATGTTTCGACAGAAAAAGCCGGAAGATCACCTAAGCAGTGGACATCTCACACGATGTAACTGGGCATTCGTACGGGTCAGATGATGAGACGAAACTTGTCTTTGTCCGATCGTCGTGTTGAGCGTTTTATTAGATCAGTAGACCACAGCATCACATACTTAGCAAAAGAAATAATCAGCTTCAGAAATAAACGCACCGTAATATTCATACGCCCCCTACGATTTGATGTGGTGCATGTGAGCCGCATGTTACTGGACTGGTCGGAATCAGGACAGAAACATAGCCGGAAGGTCGAACCTGCAACCCTGTGTGTGACAGCTGGAATCAGTCACAAAGTAACAGGATGTTTAACGAAATAGGGGTGAGGTAAAACCCAAAGAATAGACCAGAAATCTGTGAATTCATGTACAAATAAATTTCAGTTCTCAAACGGACAGCGGAGGTCACAGAAGCAGATGTACGGTTTACAAATTATCCAACCAACACCGATGTCCTGAGGATAAACCAGTGATGCACCACTTGACCGGTTCAACAGCATTCACATAAAACACTTCAGAAACAGTCCGGAACTGTTATTTACATCGACGATGTAAGGTTAACTACAAATCTGCATCCACGTTACAAGACATTTTAATCGGGTGTTTACAGTGACCGAAACGTGCGTCATAAGAATCCGGTAGTAAATTGGGCGGCTTCCGACGGCTAAGTGATATCCGAACAGACGACAATCCCGCCTAACAGCAAGAACCTGATAAGCACTCACAGTATGTGCGATTACGACGACTGGTCCCCATTGGACCGGAATAATAATACGTCGTGTTCGGTTGTTCATCTGAGGACTTCTATTTAAATTAGTAAGCAATGATAAACAGTTAGTGTTGAGTATCTTACACTTCATGTATCACGAGTATCCACTGACAGACTGGACCCTGAGGTGCGTTAACAATCTGAGAACCCCCAGGATTCGTTGAACGTTAAGCTAACACTGATGAAACAGACAGGATCATCCACCTTAAATCAGCCTCCTGGCCATCCAAATTGGGAGCTTGACGACACATCCCCTAGCAAACGGGGTTTACATTAATCCACTGCAACGCTCATTTGATAGACAGGATACACAGCTATGCGTTTGAGTTGAGAGCCAAACCAGCTTTCTTGTCAAGGTCTGAAAATATCCTAGCCCATGCACAACCACATTTTTCAAGTTCAGGATGCCTTTGTGGTTAGCCGTTTTTAAGGAAAAGCCCTAGACTTACTAGAATTTCATCAAAAGTGCATCTTTGTCGCGACCAGGATATAAATTTTGCACTAATGAAAATGGTGGGTTCACACTGAACTCGTAATGAGAATAACCCATCTAAACGCTCAATTACAATCACACATAAGTAATAGCAATGGTAATTCATATCCTTGCCACTACCGGGACTAGAACTCTGGTCAAACTTTTCATGAGGCAACCGTGTTTACCACTGCACCATTGACCTCACATTAGGCACAACCGAATTATCATATGGGAACACTCAACCACTTTTGCTTGTGAGTAATGATCAGGTTGCCCGATCGTCTCGATAGGAGACACAGTTACTGTCTGCTAACTCCAATCGATGACCCCTCGACTAGGACTTCTCTCCAAGTTGAAATCACAGAAATCATTGACTTGCTGAGTGGTATTTTGATTACTGATGGGTAATAGGCGATTTTGGTTTTCATATAATGCCACCCAGACGAGATTTAATGAAAATAAAACTTGAGTCTAGTGCTTCTTTTCGAAAGGGGCCGACTGGAATGTCTATGGGACTGCGACGGCCGCAATCAATTGTAGGTGATGTTCAATCCATATGAAAACCAAAATTCCCTACTACTCATCAGTAATCAAAAATACCGCTCAACAAGTCAATGATTTCTGTGATTTCAACTTGGAGAGAAGTCCTAGTCGAGGGGTCATCGATTGGAGTTAACAGACAGTAACTGTGTCTCCTATCGAGACGATCGGGCAACCTGATCATTACTCACAAGCGAAAGTGGTTGAACGTTCACATATGATAATTCGGTCGTGCCTAATGTGAGGTCAATGGTGCAGTGGTACACACGGTTGCTTCATGAAAGCGTGACCGGAGTTCTAGTCCCGGCAGTGACAAGGATATCCACTACTGGTTAGCTATAATGAAACACCAGTCTAGTGCTTCTTTACGAAAGGGGCCGACTGGAAAGTCTATGGGAATGCGACAGCTGCGATCAATTGTGGGTGATGTTCGATTTATATGAAGCCAAAATCCCTTACTACTGATCGATAATGGTAATTATCAGTACTCGAATATTCGACAAATACTCGACTGCAATCTCACCGGTCTTCGCGCAGTATGGATCGGATCGCTCTACCTGCTACCTCAGCAGAACGAATAGGCGAAAATAATCGACTGTTAGTGAGCTCCTGACCGTCAGGTATCAGCATAAACTATTGATATATAATCGTTGATAAAAATGTCTAACTTCTCGCTTCCATTTACACGTAAGAGGTGTTCAAGGGAAACGAAACGAAATGAAACGGACCATGCGTATGAACATACTTCAGCTGTCCCTCGATCAAAAGTGGTCCCGGTCACTCCGACCTAACAGATCTCCGGCAGTATATTATGAACGTTCAATATCAGGTTCAAAGCTGTAATCATTAACTTGTCTCAAAACGACTGACGTCAGCAAGATCAAATATTCTGGTGGATCTACCAGCCCTCAGTAACCCCATCTATCGGTGCGCCATACCCTATTTTGAGCTGCTGTTGCAGCGCACATTAACGGTAGTCACGCCTGAATATCGCCTATATTAGATGGTATGTCCAACACGCACATTACCCCGAAGGTAAAGTGAGACAAGAGAAAGTAGTTTGGTCTGTTTCGCTAAACAGCATCCTGAGCCACTTGGAGCCAGATTAGGGGGTGCCGAAGTACCCGACCATACGCTGAACGATGCGTACGCGAAAATGTAATTTCAATGGGTGTTCGACATAATGCTTGAACCCGCCTTAAAAACATTCAAATGGCTATAGAACAGCGCTAACTTCACCCGTCATTATGACCACTCAGGTTGGAAGTATTTACCACTTCACCTAACAAGGCAGTGCCAGCCGGTCAACCTGTGCAAAAGTAGACGAATAAATCGTCTGGAATGCAACATCACGAGTTTCAGTCATCGGGAAGCAACCCTTCATCCAAAACACAGTTCGTTAGGGAACCATTCTGCATCACGGCGGGAGCATGATATATTCACGAGGTTTACCGGGCCTCAGTTTTTCTATATCCTGACGTCGGCAAGATAATTGTTGATGAAACACATGGCCTAAACTGAAGACGATGCGAGCCAGGTGCAAAATCGCGGGGTTTCGCGAGGGGCCACGTACACAAGCAGCGACCCACACTGTGGACTAAATAAATGCTAGCAAAAACGTTCAACATTATTGATACGTATAGCCCTTTTCATCACGCATTGGGTTCGTGAAGCATTCAGTAAGTCACATGCCACTTTTAGTTCAATGTTATCCAATCAGGTCAAACTGTTCGTTTCATCGAACCATTTTTTAACCCAATGATTTTCGATTCTAACGTCAACGCTGACAACGATTGAAATGGCACTCTGCACAAAAGCCGTTTGCAGAGATAAAAAAGCATAGTATCGAGAGAGAAAAGCCCAGCATCCATAAGTGACAGACAGCCGTTCCTGGTACTATTCAGAACTCTTCGTATTGGGAACTACATCGTCCACGAAGTTTTACCGTGAACGGTGCACTTGCAAAACTGGTTATGCTACACTGTTCATCAGTGGGGTAGTTCACCAGAACGATGAGCCAAAAATTTCCAAGCGAGATATTACTAATAGCAATCTCATGCACCAACCAGCTGCGTGAGTTGATTGAGTAATCTACCTGTAGATTACACGTGAACACCAACTGAAGTAACGGGTAAGTGTTAAGCACAGTGCGAGCAAATTAAGGTACAGTACAACAATCCCAAACAATAAAAACACATTTTGAATAGCACAACAGTGTTCCTTTGGTAAATACCTCCTTCCTTGAAATCTGACCGATGTGAATGGAAAGCCAATAAATCAGAAGAGTCAAAGCAAACAAGCGCTACTCATAGTTAACACCTAAACCTCATGAAAATTGTTTTGAGTAGATAAAAATATTAAACCCTTACTAGGTTTAAGTACACAGTTGGACAACATTGGTTAGCAGTTTATGATGACGTTTAAGCAAGAAGCACACAAAATGAAGGACCACACCAAATGAATAACGTCTACATGGTGCCTGGACCGAAAAAGAAACTCCACCGCGTTACGTTATCCAATATTTGCAATGGTATAGCAATAAGATTACAATCAGAATGGGGTACATTCAGGTTTGTACAAAATCTAAATAACGATTAGTTGAAACTCCATTAGCAGAACAACGTTAAAAACAGCTAAAGATAAAGTTGGAAAGAGTAGTATGCAGTTTATATTTTGTGGAATACCGTTTGATTGGTTACATTGTAAGGAGGCATCAAAAAATTGGTCAATCATATGGTTTGTGGCAGAAGTCTTTGTGAAACAGCGTTTCAGTCAACAATGTCAGAGGTTCAGACACCTAACCTATACCAATAACACCATACACTCACTCGTTTGAAAGTGGTCATACCGGAATTACGTCCCCTCCAATCACCCTCGTGATCATACAATGGGCGTTGGTTTGATAGCTTGGGAGAACAAAACTACTGTTCAATATGTGGAAATTGGATATTAGCTTGTCACAGCGATGTGTGAACAGTTCACGAACGGATTTCTGCAAGTTAGTGATTCACTCTGAGGGCAACTTCGCAAACAAACAGTGTTCGGTCTAAAAAGTCAGTGGTCGTGTGTCCTCTGAGGAAACTTGATCCAAACCAAACATAAAAAAGTACTTATTGTACGCCACTAAAGTATTTTTTCCATTAGAGGAAGCACTCATTTTAAAAAATGCCTGCACCTCGTAGGAAGTCCTGGACAGGTGTCTCTATTTTAAATTTTCTTTCTGAGACATAGCAGAACTACGCTCCAATGACGGATTTCGAGCCCCAGATTCGGTTGTGATGATACACAGGCAGTGCAAGACGTCTTTGCCAGATAAGAGACGTCAGAACGAATATGGGATAAGACGCTATCAAGTAACCTCGACCAATCAGCGAGTTATCCACGTGTAGTTGCAGTGTAGAATGGTGAGTCTTTTGGTGCCTGACCATGAGTGACCCGATTAAAAAATTGTCTGATTAAAGCTAAGAAGCTGAAAAATAATTGGGCCTCTGGGAAAGACAATACTTCCTGTGTGTCACACTTACGGTTGGATGATCCATCGGAAAGAAACCGATTCATCTGAGCAAACGATAACGTAGCCTAACCAAAAATGAGGACAGGTCTTCAGTGACCTGTCTTGAATGATAACTGCTAAAGTAACACACCTGACAAACTAACACCCGAATGAAGGTTTAAAAATATATATACTACGTTTAGAAAACCACGACAGCAGACTAAACGGAACAGTACACAAAACATTGTATCCAGAATAGCATTAGCGAAACCCTGGAAACTCGAGCTGCAGCAAGTGACAAAAGCAGCCAAAACTGATCAACCGTAAAGATGGATTATAAGATATGAACAGAGGAATTGACAACGGATTGCTGGAAATGATTACTATACAGTGGTTGTGCGACCAAAAGAAGAAAAAACCCAATCACGTTTGTAATGTAAACAAATTACAACCGATGGCAAATATGTCAATACTTGAAAAGACATTATCACAAGGGATGGATTTCCGCAAACAGCCACGATCAGTGACCGACACGATCACGAGGGATAAGTCGCAGTTCACCACCGTGTTTCAGGAAAACATCACCTAAGGAACAAAAATTTCAAAAGAGCATTTATTAACCAGAACGTACAGAAAAAAACCTTGTCCTAGTCAATACAATAAACAAAAGACTCATTCAATACTGCATTTACGGATGAAAAATGGCGAAAGCTAAGCTTACAGATCGAATGCGATAGATGCCCTTTCACCATCACACAGTTTGACGGGTTAAAAGTGGGCTAGGTATACAGGAGGTTTTTGAATGATTATAACCGAACGGGCGACCTTAGACTGGCTAATCGTGTCCGTTGTCACAGGGCAACCAGATCGCTTTCAACCCAGGCAAGCATTTTATTAATTGGTATTGATCATCAGCGCTCGTAGCGTTGTGTTTGTAGTCAGAGCATTGCACAAGTAACGACACGATTCGTCAGCGTGTTCCCAGAAATTGGAAGCAGGTCTAGCTAATAGGTAAGTTGTTCAACTCGCAGTAGATGGGAAAAAAATTGTATGACAAACCACCAACGGGTGTACCATAAGACAAAAAGACCGGCGAGTACAGCATTAACCGGAACATGTGCAAATCAAAGTGGAATTCAAGGATGTAGGCAAACCCGGGATCACTCAACGACGAGTTTCCTAAAGAGTAGAAATAAGTAGGTCGGGTTTGACAGTTTCAATCGGTATTCGGTCTAAGCGAAAGAGAACTTAAAATTCAAACCAGAGTAAATGGTCAAAAGCGTAACTGAGTGTAGGAAAGTAACGCTTTATATCCATGCACACACTGGCATTATAGTGAGTAGTTGTCAGTTGCCCGATTGGGGACCAAGTGATCCCTCAAAGTGTCGATTAGAAACGCTATTTAAGATAAGGCAATGATCAGTAATCAATGGATAGCTTGCATCCATAACATTTTTAGTGCTTCTGCTCCACTTTGTTATATATTTTTTTAGTTAGTTCCTCCTAGGATATTTCTCGTAAATGTCATGACGGGCTGCAGCTCGAGGCACAGTACCTTATGATCAGACTCATAGGTGCTATGAATTAATGAACTGCACATCCGGCTGATCAGACAGTTTTGTGTATCATAAGAATAACAAAAAACTCTAAAACAACAGTTTTGGAGAGAGGAATGTGGGAAGAGAGAGAAGCCACCAACATAACAAGCAACTGTTTCAAAGCCAAGACGCTACTGATAACAAAACAGCATCAAATAAGGCGAAAATTTTGAGCAGCAATCCCGGCGACCGCAAAATTATCAAGCTGAAGAGTGGTATTATTGTTAGGCAGCGAAGTAACTAGGTTCCGTACAGTTCGTAATTCAGACTTTTTCTGGTCACTCATGACTATTAGTGCGGGTAAGCTATGTCGAACGTGGCAAACCCTCAAGTGGTAAACAGAAGAGGTGGCCCAACCATTGCGAAATGTGCACTTCATTGTTTGACAACTCGACACGTACGCTGGCGAATCGCCGCGTTGCTCAAGTTATCCTCCCATTTAATGCGGGCTAACAGATGAGAGGAACGATTGTTTGGACTGCAATCGGAAAATAGTTCCCGACGTCACCTTAAGATGGACAACTCGGACCTGATGTACTCACCATCTACCGGACGGTCTCGATATTCCTCCGGCTGCCTCTGCAGTCGAACCGTTCGACTTGTGAATCGCCGCAGGAAGTGAGGAGGAAACTGTGGCAACCAGGTAACACAGAACTGTACCTGGAGGATACGCTTTTACATGTCTCGCCTTCCAGTGTCTACAATGATACAGACTGCCACCAATGCGTCAGAAGTGAATTTAGCCGAAAATACCGCATGGCCGTAGACATCTAGTCCAGTAGATCGCAAGATACCATACAGCCCTTGTTTCAAAACTGATGAAAATTAACTAACAATGAACAGTTTGTTAACGCAGTGACATTGGATTGATTGACAGTGTAAACCGTGTTACATAAGACGGTGTCAAGACCAAGACAAATGCGAAACCAACTGAAAATTTAAAAGGATGACAGTATTGTGGTATGAATAAACTAAGCGGAAATATGAATGAAGTATGATCCAAATCCGAGACAGACTATCGGATAAGTGATCCATGGACATATTATTTCAAAAGCTGTACAGCATGTGAAAAGCCGGCAGTGCATGACATTTTTAGTAAAGTTTTACGATCAGGTACAGCCGCATTTTTAATCACCAAGTAGATCGAGATGTGAAACAAACCCATAAACATCATCATTTCAGTCTTGGGACGTATTATGATATGAGCTGGCGTTTGTCGTGACAATGATCCAAGAAGTACCATAGTAAAAAATAGATAAAAACGCATAGAGAACAAAAATGTAGGAAAGAGAACAAAAAACAGAACACTTGAGCTTCGGCTGAAAGAAGAGTCAACAAGGTTGCTATTGAGTGTGACACATTACTAGGTCACAAAGTATTTCCAACCAGGAGTTTGGATGCAACAATCAAATTTTCTCATCGACACGATCAAAGTTTCATAGCTCGAGATCACCTTGCGGTTTCTTCCAACCATCAGCGGGAATACGACTTCAACAAACTGACATCCTTCACTGGGACTCCAATGCGATGGGAGCAGTCCCAGAAAATGTGTCCGACAACCGGAACAAAAGCAGCCTCAACGTTCAACAATACCACCAGCTCCTGGTTTAGCTACGTAGCTTGGCTGGCACAGCGCTTACCACCTTTCGGCATAGTTACCGTCACTGATTTGAACTCAACCAAAACCTGGCTCAGAAATTAAGTGACGACGCTCCAGTGTATGTTGCAAGGTGTAAATATGATCGACATACCTCAGACCATGCCGGAAACCTGCCTATTCTTCTTATTCCGTTCACTCTGTTTCAAAATCTACCAAAGTGAGACCCGGAAACAGAGTGGATGTGGTTGCCTCATGATCCTCAGGCACCTTTTCTGAAAATGGGATTGACTGCGGATAAGCAACAGTCACAAGGTACCTCTTCAGTGATCCAAGGGAAACGGAGGAGTGTGGTCAATTTATACAACAATCTTTCACCACTATCTTTGAAGAGTTCTAGAGAAAGAAGGTCCGGACCTGGAGCTTTATAACGTTCCAATAATTTACATTCCAAAGCCATTTCAGTTTCCGCCGATGGATCCTCTGGAATGTCACCACTAATCACATAACCTCCACTATCTACAACTAAATGAACTAGCTCAGGTCAGTTGAACTGTTCCTCAAAATGCTCAGTCCAGGTGCGAAGTCACCGTGGGTCATCTTTTTCCCATAGTCTCATTAACACTTCGTCGATGGTCAACGCAACTACCTATTGAAGAAAACAACATCCGGTAATTCATGCACAAAAATGCCTCCATTTCTCTGGCTCTCTCAAAGACATAGGCAGCATGGTAGACTCTTAGTAAGTTTACTTTTCAGATCACGGCGGTTTTTGTCGAATTTAGTCATGGGGAACAGTCGACGTTTGTTCACAAGTTCCGCCGAATCGGTAGAAATCACTACCACCATCATAGACAACAGTAATTAGTTGCTCTCACTGAGGTTTAATTGCCATGCACTCATGCAAAGAGAAGAAACAAGGAAGAAAAAGGAAACGACCAAAAATAGCTACATCTACGTTCAAACACTCAAAACCAGGATGCCTATACCATAAAAGCAAACAACCGAGCCATAAAATAAAGTAAGATATCACTTCCAGGACAGCTTCCTTGTAGTCTTTGCTTTCCCGCGCCATTTAGTGCAACCGTTTCACAGACAACTCCACCAAACAACGACAACACTCACGCCACTGAGTATGCACGGCTGTCACCTCACCTAAAATCTCTAGCAAGTTACCCTGTGAGTCGCGGAGGCCTCAGCTAGGGAAACAACTCCGAACAACAGTAGTCAAAACCTTGGTGAAAGACCTTTTCTGTCTCCATGCCATGTCATCGTTTGTCTGTCTCCCACCTTACGCCACTAGGCTGCAGCATCGGTAGAATGTGCGGTGGGGTTGACGACTGGATGGCACCCCCACCACTTGGCCTAACCATCTAAGTTAGTGGAAACTTTAAGACCAAGCAAATGAACTCGCCTAGCACTCTCTATCAAACACCGGCCCCCCTAACCGCTCCGCTGCTTACAAGTCGGCGTCGCCCGAGAAGAGCAATCGAATGCCTAAAAACTGTTCACACCTTCTAGCGGTCAAATTTCGCTGTCGTAAAGTAACACAGTCCATACAGTCGAATTATATACGTGGTCCCAAAACTTCAGAGAGTTACCACTCAGTCACCAGTGTCCTAAAATAGTGAATACCGGCTTAGCCTTAGAGACAAATGCTTCTATTTTATTTTCTACATCTCCGCCGCCAGTGATGCAACTTTCCAAGTAACTTTATCATCCAACATAAAATATACGTAATCACATCGGTCTTGTAGAAGCAAGTAGCACTTTGAGGTTGTGCAATACATTCCAAACTAGTTAACAGAAGGTAAAATGACAGCTGGTGTTGTCTGTGCTGCTTGAAAATTGTCAAACAGCAACATCATGTCATTCAAAACACTGCGTTCCCTTGATCCAATACACCAGTAACGATAGAAGACATACGTCGCGAGATGTTAACATTTCGTTTACTCTCTTCAGTCACGAGCGTAAAACATTGGAATATATAGGACACGCGGATAGCAACAACAGTCCTTGTTTTGTGTAAACCCAATTGTTGATTGTTTCTATTGTTGTTGCTATCCGCATGTCCTATATATTCCAATGTTTTACGTTCGTGACTGAACAGAGTAAACGAAATGTTAACATCTCGCGACGTATGTCTTTTATCGTCTCCATGTCATTCGCCTAATCAAGATCAATCAGTCATCCACTAGGTGGGAGGTCCATGCCTTCATCTCGTGACTACTGCAGATAGTCCTCCATTATTCCGTCTATCACGAAAAAGAAAAACAGTGAAAGTAGACAGTCTTGACATAGACCGCCCCTGGTGTTGAAACTGCCAGACAACTCATCGTAAAACGTAACCTGAGCCGAGTACGGGAGTAAAGCCCAGAAAGTACATCCATAAATTTGTTTCGTACACTCCTACGTTTAAGCGACTCTAAAAATGTAGGTCAACCCATTGAATCGAACGCACCTTTATAGTCGAGAAATAAGACAACTGTTGGCCAGCAGTACCACGACGGTGCTCCAAAATTGGGCGAACAGCGAAAATGTGATCAATACATCCTCGTCCAGGACGAAACACTGTCCGTTCTCCCACAATGTCCTCCTTCCGATTTGCAGTCATGTGACGAAGTATAACGGATACCGGGGCTTTAGTAATGATCGGGGTCAAGCTAATTCCCCAATGGTTCACGTAAACTCCTCTGACTACTCTCGCGAACACGGAAGTGTTACCGAGTGGCTCCAGCACATATGAATGTTCTTCATTGTCCACGCCAGTCGAAACAACTGGATCAAAGCCTTTATGATCGTATCCCCACCTTATTTGAAAAGTCGCAGTGCTCTTTTAAAATGAACCTCTGCACGAGAAATTCCCCGTTGCGGGTTTTTCCAAGTGCCCGTTTGGGTCAATTCACAGTCATGATCCGGACAGTTTAATTGATAGTGCTGTCTGATGGGCACCTCACGCACCTTAACCGTTCAATTTACAAATGCGTGTGTTGTGTTTGCAGATAAACGACCAATGTGTTAACGAGAGTAACAAGAGTAGCACTAACAATGATCGAAATGAAGGTTGCCACAATGAAACGGAAGACAATCTTGGGTGGGGTATAAGTACCGATAACTGGTGACATTATGATTTATCTGCTTCTTTGGCTAGGTCGCAGGGGGTGGTCTCCACATGAAGTGGCGCGGACGCAACCGGTTAATTATGAAACGGTCCAATTAATGCGAAGTCCCAAATGTTTTTGATCAACTCTTTGCGTACTGAATTAGTAATAAGTAACTCCAAATGGATAGACACAAATAAATGCAAAACGAATCCGCTTCTCAAATAAACAGACGAAAAGCAAGGCACCTCAAAAAGGTTCAAACGTTCGATCACATTGTGCACGAGGGAAATTCAATACAGTTACTTCCAACGTGAAAGCTGAACAGGTAAGTAATATATAACGTAATATATACCTTACACAGACATTTCGACCGATCGATTATAATCGGTCACGATACACATTCTATGTTCAGTAAGCATGCATTAATTCGAATCAGTGTAAAATAAGATTGAGAATAGCGCAGAGAACCAGAAAAATACTCGCCGCGCTCAAGTGGGCCGTCAAGAATATAGAGAGAAAATCCCTATTTTAAACAGCCTGAGTGAGCAGCTATCAATGTGGACAGTATCGATCTAGCAATGACGCACGGGGAAATAAGCGGAAGCCCAATGCTAGGTTTAAGACAAGGGGAAGGAATAACACTATGTGAGCAGCACAACTAAAACATTGAATTAATAATATTAACAAAACCAAGCGCTTATAAAGCAATATAAACTCGTAACTACCAACTCTTAACACAATGGTAGTTGTACACACGGAAAGTCTTCTTCATTTGGATAACCTGCTCCGTTTCTTTAGAATGTCATGTAAAGACTGATTGGCAGCGCCGGTTTTGTTGTTCATCAGTCACCTTTGAATGTGCTCTTGGACACGTATCTCGGGCGTTCTCGCTGTTCGGTTGATGCACTTGATTCCACAGGTACAAGTGAATTCATAAATAGTGTTAGATATGACGAGTGATACGCTTGAGTATTTTGTCGGTGTGCTGAGCAACCGTGTCATCTGGTTGATCAGTCTTATTTCTGCCGCGTTGTACGCAGATCTGACGGTACATTTTAGTCTATGTTGGATGGTGGTAGCTACATCCCCACCTTTATATGACAATGTAATGTACGCTAGTTTGTATAACACTGTTTCTGCTATTGACCGTTTCGACCGTTCTCTATCATATTTCGAGATAAAGCGCGCGGGGTAGCCGTTATGTATCAGTGTTTGGTGAATAAAAGCTGATTCTCAAATGTCTCAAGTAAGCGTCCCCAGATGTGTCCCAGGTTGATCGTAATGTCACTGAGACTCGAATGAGCATTGCCTGCTCTAGCACTCGTGTTGACGAGGTCATTAGGAGAGAGGAAGGTGGAGTTTGACCCATCCGCCCTGCCGCAAACGGCAGATAGGGCAACCTGGTTTATCCTGCGTGACGGCCGATGTTGTATGGCATTTGGTTTGCGTTATGTAATCATAGTTTATACGGGCTTTGGATACTACCAGGACAAACATACCTAGACAAGAGGGCGATTAGGGCCCTCAACCAAAGCCTGTGTCGCAAGGCAGCGGATAACATACATCAGTGCACACACAAACTCAACAACATCGACCGCCAGCAACGACTAAATTGCAATAGCTATGCACACATAAGATCAATACTACTGCAGAGATAAGCAGGCCACGACAACGAAACCAGACGAGGCAAAAATAAACAAGTCGAAAAAAACAATCCGGCATCATTCACAACGAGTCTGGCTGCTTCTCTTTGGCCAATTTGACACGGTTAAACTTGCAAGGATGGATGTCCTAGTTAGCACAGCTCGCCGAATCAAAGCAGCACACAAGGCTGACCACCACGCCAAAGTAGCAGAAAAGGTCAGGATATAAAGGTCACACACCTCCTGATCTTATTCCCTCGGGTTTACACTAGATACGCAGTATGTAAGTGGAACCACAGGTAGTGCAGCGCAAGCCACTTATGGCGATGCTTAAGCGCAGGCGTCATTTGGCTTCGATCACTGTGACAGGCTAGTCCGAACAGGATGACGGCAACCGTGTGTGTGACTCATGACAGCACGCTGATCAACTCTGCGCACAACCCAATGGTCTTCATCCGAACCTTTCGTTCAATACAGAAGTTCGGGAGAATAACGAACGTTCTTTCTTAGGTAGGGAAATGTCTGTCAATGAAGGTGGATCCATTTTACGAGAATAGTGTACAGGAATCCCACTTGGGAGGTTGTATTAACTCCAAAGCTTCACATCCACATCGCTGAAACGTGATCTCATTCGAACTCTTCAGTAGAATTCGCGGAATTTGCTTAGTCGAGACAATCAGCTTTTATTCACCAAACACTGATACATAACGGCTACCCCGCGCGCTTTATCTCGAAATATGATAGAGAACGGTCGAAACGGTCAATAGCAGAAACAGTGTTATACAAACTAGTGTACATTACATTGTCATATAAAGGTGGGGATGTAGCTACCACCACCCAACATAGACTAAAATGTACCGCCAGACCTGCGTACAACGCGGCAGAAATAAGACTGATCAACCAGATGACATTATCATCATCCTAATAGCCACCAATCTACCCGAAAGGTAGTGTGGCTCGGGCCGCCGCTCGTTTCAACAGTGACTTGAAATATCCTAGAAGAAAACGCTACTAAGAAGGCTGAAAACTAATAAGAGAAGACTAAGCGGAAGAACTAGAAATTATATAGATACAGGTACGCCATTGACTGCGACACATCGTCACCTCGGATAGCGTCTCTAACCAACGATTTGAGTGACCACGAGGACCCCATCCAGGCATGCGACACCTACCCACTTTGCTCAATGGAGCAGTCAGGCTCTTCATATTTCATGACCACGTTGTTGCTCGACAGCCACGTCGTTTTAGTGAACTGTTGGTGGTCTCAGTATATAATGTTCAGTACATCAAACGCCCGGCTGGCATACTGAGTACGTGACCCAATCACCGCAAGCTGTGTACCGTGATTAATTGAGCAATTGATCGCGCGTTCCCAGCGTTCCGGAATACACGCCGGCGAACGGCCACATTACCCACGCGATCAGTCCACTTAATATGGGCCAATTGGCGGAGACAACGAAGTTCAACCACAGCAAGCCTGTTGATACCTTCCTTGCGAACAAATCACGTTTCTGAACCAGAGAGTAAAACAGAACGTATACAACATTATAAACTCTTCCTTGCAGCGACAGTCGAACGTCTTTTCGACGCCACAGATGACACAGTCTGGCAAACACACCTCGCGCCTTTGCTATCCTCGTTGATATCTCATCAGCAGTATTACAGGCTGACGAGATAGTACTCCCCAAGTGTGTGAAACTGTCCAAAGTCTCAGGCGGATTACCTGCAATAAAGAAAGTAGAAGTGGAAATGCCCAAGTCTGGAAGCAGCACTTTACACTTAGAAGGTGTAAAGCGCATTCCATACAAACCAGCCCGGCCACTCACCTTGTTCAGCATGATCTGCATGTTTTCGGCTGAGGGGCTAAGTAAGACAACGTCGTCTGCATACTCCAGATCGGTCAGTCTAGCGCCAGGAATAAGCTCAACACCAAGTCCACTGGACTGCTCAAGCGCACCCTCCAGAATGTCGTCCATGACAAAATTGAATAGGAATGGGGGAAATCGGATACCCCTGACGAACACCACTAGAAGTGATGAACGCCCGAGACAGTTGTCCATAAACTCCAACCCTGCATGCAGAGTGAGCATACAGTGATCTCGAAAGATTCAAGTATTTCTCTGGTAATCTGTTGCGCTCCAGAGAATGCTACGAGCAAGTGAATAGAAAGCAGCTTTCAGGTCCAAAAAGACCAAGACCGTTGGCTGCCTGCAAGAGTGCCAATGTGCCAAGATCTATTGCAAGGTAAAAATTTGATCAACGCACTCTCGACCGGATCGGAATCCTGCCCGTTCTTCGCGTATCTAACTTCCTCTGGGCCTAGTGAGCCAACATAAAATGAGGCAAGAGAGTAACATGGACGCAACAGACACTAGACTGGTGCCTCTGTGTTTATCACATAGACTTCGAGCCACCTTTTTGAAAATGGGAATTACTTTTGATAGGCAACAATCACCAGGTACCTCTTAAGTCTCCAAAATCCTTTGGAGGAGTTTCGTCAATTATGATATCATCATCTCGCTGCCATCCCTGGAAAGAGTAGGGAGGAGGTCTGGACCAAGAGCCTTGTCGCGCTTCAATAACTTAAGCTCCAGGGCTGCTTCTGTTTCCGACGGAAGACCGTATGGAACGCAATAACTGACCATTCGGGTCCCGTCGTCCACATGGTCTGGTTGAAGCCAGCTGAACTGTTCCTCAAAATGTTCAGCCCACCTGTCAAGTCGGCGCGACTGACTGGTGATAACTAAACCATCTTTTTCACATATGGTCTCTCTTTTACCAACTGGACATGTTTTCATAGCTGCGACGATATGTTCCCAGTGACCGTTGGCATCTCTCGCTTGACTCGAACTGGACAACTCGTTCACCAACACCTCTTAATAAGCGTTCTTCATACTCTCATCGCCCAAATGCCAGCTAAATACCTCACATTTACCAGCGAATGTCCTCTGAACAAATGACAAAACAAAACAGGTACGCACAGTAGTATGATCCGAGTCCTGAGGATTGCTCCAAAAGACACGACAGTCCTTAACAGAGTGGCGCCACCTGTAACTAACTGCTATATGATCCATCTGTGTCCACGGTTGGGGGGCACACGGAGGTCTACAAGTAACACAGCGCTTCTTCCTGTGTTGGAATGCGGTGAGGTGCGCACAGCTGTAGCAACCTTTCGCCAGTCAGTGCGCTGTGCCCGGAAACCAAACATACCTCCCAGCCAATACTCGTTCGGAGAAAGACGACCGAGCTGAGTATTAAAATCGCCCGCTAGTATGATGATGTCTGAGTGTTCAGTTTGCCTCTAAAGGTCAACGACAGCGTCATAGAACGCATCCTTGGTAGCATCCGAACAGCAGTTCGTTGGAGTGTACGCCGATAATAATGAATACACGACGCCTTTCTGATTTGCGTCGACAGACTTTTACCGATGTATTGAGTCTGACAGCGCACAAGCGACTATTCACTGGGATCCAATCGAGCAAGCATTGCTCCGCTCTGGAACTCAGTGCGATTCCCACTCCAGCTTGACCGCGAGATTCAGCTTCAGCGTCACCAGAAACTCTGAGATAGAAGCGCTTGGATCGACAGTTATCTAGGGGTGAGCTCAAATGGATAACCGTGCTAGAATCGTAGACTCGCGTCTCCGACACACAGCACATCAATACCCAGACTTGAGAGAGTACTTGCCAGAGCAGCTTGCTGACTGACTTGTCGGAGAGTGCGGACATTGAAGGCGCCAATGTTTACCAGTTGTCTTGGCCTCAGAAAACAATTATCGCCCGAACGCACATGGAAAGCAGAAGACATGGGGGTAAAGCAGTAGGAGGACGTTCTGTTAGATGAATGTCGAGAGAACGATAACTTCTGATACTTCCAGGTCGTTTATGCCGCGGAAGGGAGTTGACTTGAGGGACCCCCGCCCGAGTCTCAAACTCAAACGTCTGACCTGTGAGAAAACAGGATACAGGGTTTCCTCGGGGGACCCTACCCGGAGTCAATTACTCAAAAGTCTGACTCACTTGGCGGTGAGAGGCTTGCCTAGCTCGGGGGCACAGTGAATAATACATTAATGCCTGACTCTGAGCACTGATACGCACAGTGGATGTACTCGAAGCTACATCGGGCTTTTGCAAGATACCAGATGCTTTTCGATCGTATTGGATAATACGCCGGTGGTCACAGTCAGCCGTTGGGCGATCGGAATGCTCTTTGTTTGAGGGTACCTTTTCTAACCCTCTTCTTCCTGGTATGGAAGACAACAGTGCCGCAACTGTAAAAACAGTTCTGTTGTATGCCCATGGATCGTGCCTCACTACCTAAGCACTCCTACGCGGTCAGTAGTGTGATATACAATCCTGTGAGTGTAACTGTTTTCCCTCTGACCGTTCCCCTTTGGTCTATCTGACAGGGTTGCACCTGGAGTCCTAGTCAGTATGGCACGAAGAATCAAAAGAGTACACAAGCCCGACTACCTCGTCGAGGCAGCAGTATGGGTCAGGACCAGATGACACGGTTGCTCAGCACACCGACAAAATACTCAAGCGTATCACTCGTCATATCTAACACTATTTATGAATTCACTTGTACCTGTGGAATCAAGTGCATCAACCGAACAGCGAGAACGCCCGAGATACGTGTCCAAGAGCACATTCAAAGGTGACTGATGAACAACAAAACCGGCGCTGCCAATCAGTCTTTACATGACATTCTAAAGAAACGGAGCAGGTTATCCAAATGAAGAAGACTTTCCGTGTGTACAACTACCATTGTGTTAAGAGTTGGTAGTTACGAGTTTATATTGCTTTATAAGCGCTTGGTTTTGTTAATATTATTAATTCAATGTTTTAGTTGTGCTGCTCACATAGTGTTATTCCTTCCCCTTGTCTTAAACCTAGCATTGGGCTTCCGCTTATTTCCCCGTGCGTCATTGCTAGATCGATACTGTCCACATTGATAGCTGCTCACTCAGGCTGTTTAAAATAGGGATTTTCTCTCTATATTCTTGACGGCCCACTTGAGCGCGGCGAGTATTTTTCTGGTTCTCTGCGCTATTCTCAATCTTATTTTACACTGATTCGAATTAATGCATGCTTACTGAACATAGAATGTGTATCGTGACCGATTATAATCGATCGGTCGAAATGTCTGTGTAAAGTACATATTGTATCAAGACAGAAGTCTTAGCAAGTAACATTAATATCCGGCTAGTAATCTTTTGAAACAGAACGCTAAAATACAAGCAGACTATTTCCCTTCCAGAAAATCAAATGTGGAAAAATGAAAATGGCAGGTAGCAAAATAAATACGCCATACATCACCGGACATGTATAACGCTGACTCCTTCATGTACCATATGATGCAATTCCATTGCAAGGCAACTGGTTAGATCGATCCCAATAAGTTTCCTCACCAGAATTGCCTTCTTCATAGACTAAATCAATGAAATAACTGAAGTATTTATGTTTGTAATGCTATTTGTTGACTACTCGCAAAATGACACTTGACGACTAATCTCGTCTTTGGGGGAAAGAACCGGCTACCCTTTGCGTTACGAGACTGTTAATATCTGCTCGGTCACCAGTTCTGTGAGCATCAGTTGTGATGGAGGAGTTTTTAAGTAGTTGATTTATAGGTTGCTTTCACCCCGTTAATGTGGATGGACAAAGCTCACTTCAGACTGCCAGTTTGCCCTAGCTACGAGCGCAAGAACTGAAAATGGTGTTTGATGTTTGTTTACTTGATGCAGCTGAAACTGCATATCTATGATGAAATTTAGAAGACTTTCTAAAACACTGCCAGGTCAAACGGAATTGGTTCTTTCAAATACGAAGAACAGTAAGGGAAGCGTGTCATCTGCGTCCTTAGGATTTGAAGTTCTAACATGTTCAAGCGTCCCCGGTCTCCCTTACGAAATGCTCTCATCAAATTATTAAGATAGTTGGTAAGTACTGAAGTTAACACCATCTAACCTCTGCGGCACAAAGTAGGATTCACAGGGGGCCACTAACGCTGAATATTCAACTAACATAGCGTACTTTCAGACAGGATAAAGTTGACTGATTTAAGGATTGAGTTACAACAGATCTTAACCCACTTTGACACATTTTACAACTATTGACATGTTTAACCACTTCATAGACGGTGAAAGGGGTTATGCTGACTCGGGAACCCGTCTGTCCACATGCAACGAAGTTACGCAGAAAGCATGTGGACCACACTGAGTCTACTAACTAATAGGTCTAACTTGTGTCGAATGCACAGTTTATCTTCAAATTACACACTACTGTGGAAAGATTAAATTTAGTTTTATCCTACATCGATTACTTCGGAGTAAATCGGCCAAATCCTCTTACCTGGAGAGAGTATTCTCGTCAGTTTGTAATGTTGCTAACGACAAATCACAAATAAAGGCGGTGGACATTCCTCCATGGACCAAACTTCGTTGTCAGCGAAGTCATAACAAAGTCTACAATGTGAGGCTATTTACTTTTGTTCTAAAAGTCTGTAATTACCCATCAAATGATGAGAATAATACCGATGCACTAAAAGTCAAATCGGAAGTCTGTATTAAGGTCTAATCGATACCCCCAAGTACCTCGCCCGCATACAGTGGGGTAAAACAGAAAAGTGTCTGCGTTATAAGGAATACACAAAATGAGCCTCTTAATTAACTGATAATAGTGTGCAGAAATCAACCGTTAAATGAAAACGGGAATTAGTAGCAAATCTATTCACAGTTTTACGTAAACATTTAAGTACTCACCAGCAGTTTGTTGAGGATTAATCCCGATTCCATCATCTGTAATTATTGCACTGGTTGCCGGTGGAACGTTGAACTGCAAAATCAAAAGCACTGTTTACAACCGAGAATAGCCCGTCGTAATTTCCGTTGAAATTGAAATGAAATCAATTAGTAGTTGATTGAAATTAACTCAGAAAATTTGCAGTCATAATTTTAGTCGTGGTACTTCAGAGCTTGAGCATTAAGTGATTCTCTTCAACCGGCAACGAGGTGAGATTAGAATGGTATCCGCTTTGTGCCCTCAAACTGAAAAATCTTACAAAAGTGGATTGGTCCCGATCACATATGTATTGTTGCAGATGGGCCACTTAAAGAGAGGTTTACGATGCATGTGTACATTAAACTTTGTTCCACGGATCAGAGGCTTGGCTCATCAGTGCGAAAGACACACCCAGGCTCTCGCTATTTGACTACCGTTGTCTCCGTCAGTTAGCTTGTGCCAAATGTGTGAGCGACATTCCATCGGCTCGTATTTAGATGTGGAAGTTAGCGACAAATAACCGGGGTAGTGAAAATGCGTAGTCTTTGCAGTTTGTGTTACCTACTCTGAATGTCGACTGAACATCTGTCGAACCGTGCACTGTTTTATGTGGCTGCTGATGATTGGATGAAACCGCAAGGCAGTCAGACAATGGCATGATAATGGGTTACGAACACTTAGGCTGTCCCGCTGAGTAATGCTGGTGAATATTGCCTGTCAGATTGGGGTGATCACGTTTATTCCCACCCCTTGTTCAAAACGCTAAGTATGTCAGCGTGTCGCAGTCAATGGCTATCCTGTCAGGTCACTGAATCCTCTTCATGAGTTTCCACCGTTTCTGCAGTTTTTCTTCATACAATTGTATCTTTTTATCAACTTGCTACTTCGTGAACCGCTGTCGGGTTCAAAGGTAACTCCAGCCAAGGTAACCAGAGTCGACAATTATAATGATGAAGCAAGACATAAACATACCAGAGGGTGCGTAGAGAGCCGCAGCACAAGAGGCAGTAGGCGTTCGGAACGCTTTATAAAAGTCCCGTGAAGATCATCATCCACTCCAAAATGGAGCAGGTTCTAAAGATTCCACTCCTACTTAAGCTTTCTTCCCTGAGTAGCACGCAGAAAAGCCGTTCATCTGTCGATCAAAGTATGACGTGAGGTCACAACAGAAAGATATAACTGCCAGACTGAACCGAAATGGTGATCCGCTAGAATACTGTCGATGACTGTTGTTACCTTTTATCGTACGATATAGGTTAAGACGTTGCAGGACTTACCCGTTCGGCAGTAACTTACTAATCACAGCAGGTTTCACTTGTACAACTTTTTTGCACCACAGGTAAATAAACTGTCTTCCAGGACAGTTGGCACCCGCATGAAGTTTCATAAAAACTGAAACAACTCGGAAAATACGAACTCCTATCGTCGCACCCGCATATTAGACCATCCACTCTAACTGCTAGTAGTAAGTTTCTGCGTTTTCCTTTGTTGATACACGGACGGGACGGTGAGAGCCTAAATCCCCCGAGATAACACCACCGGCTGTCAATCATCCTAAAAGCCATTGATACAAAACGGGTCTAGCACCACTTCTTAAAACTAAAAATTCAAAATAGGGACGGTGAAATGCAGGAGACCGAAGAAACCTGCGTTTAAGATTGTACGGCAAACAATGAGTCTAACAACATTTTGAACTTAATGCTAGAGGCCTTTTAGTACTGTTAGACACATTTCCTTTGCCGAAGTGATCACTAAGCAACATTCAGAAGTACCGTCGTTACTTTAATGAAATCGAAATCCAAAAGAACTGCGCCATGCCGGTTTTTTATGACTAGTTATCAGAAAGACGGACATCTGCATGAAATCGGATGAAAATTGATCCGATACGAAAAAAATGAACCCCCCGGCTACGCACCTGCATACCAAGAGCTGAACCAGCAATAAGCAGTAGTTTATTACACTGGGGCGCCATAGTACAGGGAGGAAATCTTTGCCAAATGCAAACCAAAGGTCCCCACTCATACATTTCTTCATGTCCTCATTGGATTTGGTTGGTTCACAGAACTGAAGATTCCCATGGCTCATCATCATCATCATCATCATAGCCAGCAATACATCAGTGGTTCACACTGATGCTTAACTGCCACATAACCATGAAGAAGAAACAAACCCTGTTTAGGAAGAGAGAAAAAAAGGGAGAGGGTAGGGGACCTAACCGCTAAAAGTAGCTACGTCTACATTCAAACATACAACATCAAGGCACCTACACCTTGCAAACAAACAACCGAGCTGTAAGTGAAAGTAAGGCGTCCTCAGCAAAACAGCTTCCTCACGGCTTTCACTCCCCCGCATCATTAAGTGCACTCACTTCACAGACAACTCGGACAAACAACGACAACATCCACGCCACTGAGCTCGGTTAGCCGCCATCTCACCTAAAGTTTCAAGCCACTGACTCTCTGAGTCGCGAGGGCTCCAACCCGGAAGAGGAACCCGACCTATAGTGACCAACCCCTTCGTGAACCATTTCATTTGTTTACTCCAAGTCACCTGTCCACCTCGCGCCAATCGGCCGTAGCGTCGGCTAATAGTGCTCGGTGTGGCAAACGACTAGCTGGCATCCTTAGTACATGACCTAACCATCTAAGTCTGTGCAAATGTAAGGACTGAACGAAAGAACTCGTTTGACAATCAGTGCCAAACACACGCTTCCTAACCTCCTCGTTGCTTACTCGTTGGGGCCACCCGATACGAGCAAAGGAAGACGCCATCTGGCAAACGTCATCTTGAATACGATGTGCCCAACATTTCGTAAGGGTGAGTCATGTGACAGTCGACTGAACACTCTTGCAAACTCAAAGATGAATGCCCATGGCAGGAGATCAGGCTCATTGGTGTCCACCAGACTGTCCATAAGGAGAAGCACATCAGTTAGGCAAGATCGAGTTGGCAGGAATCTGTGCTTATTCGAAGTCACTGTTGGTATGTAGATGCCTCAGGACTACGCCCTTAACTAGGGGGTTCGAATCGCGTACGGAACGTTGCTAAGGCTGAAAGGCTGGTAAGAAGGGATTAAATGCCGACCACCCTACTTGTAAGTGGGAAGTAAAGTAGTTTTTATTCATTAAGTGGCAATAACGTGGATTGTAGGATTGCACGTAATAAATCCAAAGAAAGGTTCTATGAGTACACGGAACGTTTCCGTCAGAATCCTCAAGTGAACCTGGTCCTATTCTATTGAAATAGAGATGTTCGACTTAGGAGGAGAGCGTACATCGTACATCACAAAACACCGCAGACATAGTCCATTGAGTTTGTGCGGCGTATTTTAGTGAACTATACATATGATCGCCTGAAAATAAGCAGCCACAGAGTCTCTCTCCAAGCGAAGCGTGCAACACTAATTCATGGGACTATAGAAGACGATCTAGTCGCTTCCGCCAATTTACCGTACCAAACAGCAGAGTCGAAAACCAATAACTGGCGATTTTGATGAACTAGATGGGAGCATGTGACTTACTATCGATGGAGTTAGCTGAAGGCAATGTCTGATCACACTCTTAATCGTGTAATTTATTACAGATGTCATTCTTAGTCAGCAGAGATACGCCGATATATCTGGTAATGAACTTCTCGTACATATGCGATGTTGGTTTCGGAATGTGCGCGACAGAGCGGACGATCGCACGAGGCGTACAGTTAAACATTCCAAACCGACGGATGTCGATTTGGATGACGATTGGTGAGGTAAGTGTTTTCCCAACTGAACGCAAGATGGCCAAAGCAATATTGTGGGGGATTGTCAGGCAGGAAGTGCGAGCATTCCAACTCTCGGCGGAATACCCCAACACAGGGGGAGGTGCGTTCAAAAACCCACGGTGAGCAGATGGAGAACGGCGTGGGCAACCGGATGAGTCATCGCTCGACCGGATCGGACCAACGGGCGAGACGTGGCAGCCGAAATAGAATGAATGACTAAATTGAAGGCATGATTATTCCAACACCCTCACGAATATCTCGACACGGTTGTAGAGTACGTTCAAAGCCTACAGTAGATAGACGGAGGGCAGCACGAGCGATCGGACAAGCTATCGCTCAACGAAATCGGATCAACGGACGAGGAATAGCAGGCAGAAAAACCCCGGGTAGAAGGCGCTAATCACACACCTAAACCGGGTAGAAGTGCACACGACGCGTGGACGGAAACCTGGGGGTGTTGTGGACTGGAATGCTGACTCATAAACGCGAGCGCGCACGAAACATGTGAACTAGCGAGTTGGGTAATAAAGATTGTGCTTTACTGAACGCCTTTTCGCTACAATATGCCTAACAGCGTTTGCCATTGTATGATTACTTGTTCTATGTTTAAAATGTTGTAAAAGGTATGCCATTTGTAAAAATAACCATTACATCGGTAGTGCTGTTAACAATGAAATGTCTTCCGAACTCAGATAAGATTTACAGCGATTTCAGCGAGTGGTTTACGGGTTCAAGGTTGGAGGCTCAAGTCATCAGACCCAGTCAGTTTGTCCGTTTTGATGTCAGCGGTTTTCTGTTGATCTAAAAGGCAGTCATTGAAAACAGGATGTAGCACCGCTCTTGGGCATCGCTTTTTTACAATCATGCGGCGCACACCCGATAATGACCGTCAGATTATTGTGAACTCGAAGAATACGACCTAAGTTTATTCCACTGAGTAATCACGTTTCTGCAGTGTTGCCCGTAGTGCTTAATTTCGTAAACACATTTGTTCCATTTTGATTGCTGTGTTCCGTTTAATCAATATTTCCTTCACATTCATCTCATTGCAGGTTTCTCGAACGCACATACAATGGTGCTGCAATGGCTCTACCATCGATGTAAAAATCGCGTGAACAGATGTTCAACGAATTGTTTACATCTTGCATAGTGTTCAATAAAATTTCCGTACTTTTGCGGATGTTTTAAAAAATGTTTAACGGGTGGTGTCAGTAACCATCGAGTAGGTAACCGTGATAATAGTGGAACCGTTTATCAAAAGATCGAAATTTATAAACCGGCTTAAAAAAAATTTGTTCGCAAATTTTTCTCATTGTCCGCCCTTGCCCGTGCGGAACCCGCACTATTTTGCTACTTGGTACTAAATGCCCTATACGGAGTGAGTTTACTTGATTTACGTAACTGCTCCCGTCAGTGACCATAAAGTACAATAACATTATAATCCGTCGACTCACTGTAGTTCGGGAGTTAAACATTAGAGAAGAACAGGCAGGGTTTCGTCCTGGCCAGGGATGTATGGATCATATTTTTACCCTTCGTCAAATTTTGGAGCAGCGTCATGTATACCGCCCGCCAACAATTGCCGTACTTCTCGATTATAAAGGTGCGCTCGATTCGGTGGATCAATCTACACTTTTAGAGTCGCTTAAACGTAGGGATGTGCCGACCAAGTATGTGAACATACTGTCGGCGCCCCACTCCCATACTTCGGCTCAGGTTAGGGTTTACGGTGACAATTTCAGCACCAGGAACGGCGTTCGTCAAGACTGTCCCTTTTCACCATTTTTGATCAATTTCGTCATGGACGAAATAATGGATGACTGTCTGCGGCACTCAAATGATGCTGGTGTGGACCTCCTACCTGGTGGAAGGCTGACTGATCTTGACTATGCTGACGACAAGGTGTTGCTGTTTGACCACTTTCAAGCAGCACAAGCAATGCTAAACGCCATTTCGCGTTCTTCTGAGTACTTCGGAATGCGTTTTGCAGTCTCGAAATGCGAGGTGCTTCTGCAAGATTGCTGTGATTACGTAGGTTAAATGTTAAATAATGAAGTCATGGAGGTTGTTGACCGGTTTGTATATCTGAAAAGCTGCATCAGCGGCGGAGGTGCAAGGAATGGAATAGAGGCGCGTATTTCTAAGGCTAGAGCGGTGTTTACTGAGCTGAGGCACCTATGGCAACAGAGAGGTATCTCTCTGAAACTTAAGGGTCGCGTACGTCACGGCAGCGAAACATGGCCCCTCTGAATGGAAGACGTGAACCGTCTTCAGGTATTTGAACATCGATGTTTGCGTTCAATTGCTTGTATCGGGTGGCATCAATGAGTTCATTTGTTTAATCACTGCATTCACACATACTTGGATGGTAAGACCATATCCTATGGATGCCAGCTAGTTGTTTGCCACACCGAGCTCTGTTTGCCGACGCTGCGGCCGATTGGCGCAAGATGCGAGGTGGACAGGCGTAGAGAGATGAAATCGTTCACGAAGGGGTTGATCACTGTAGATCGGGTTCGTCTTCCGGGATGGCGCTCTCGCGACTCACAGAGTCAGTGGCTTGAAACTTTAGGTGAGATGGCGACTACACGAGCTCAGTGGCGTGAATGTTGTTGTTGTTTGTCCGAGTTGTCTGTGGAGTGAGTGCACCTAATGACGCGGGGCAGTGAACGCAGTAGGGAAGCTGTCTTGCTGATGACGTCTTACTTTTACTTACAGCTCGGTTGTTTGTCTGCAAGGTGTAGGTGCCTTGATGTTGTATGTTTGAATACAGATGTAGCAATTTTTAGTGATTAGGCCCCTCCCATGTTTTCTTCTCTTTTCCTAAACAGGGTATGCTTCTTATTTGTGGTTGTATGGCAATTAAGCATCAGTGTGAACCACTGATGTATTGCTGTCTATGACGATGTTGATGACAATAACAAGAATATTTACCTTGGATGGGATCCGTAGGATAATTTTATATTTTCTAACATTTTTATACACAGCCTACATCCGTTGCCCTTGTACAAAATGAACACCACTTGTTTGAACTCCACGCGGGCACCGTCTCTTTGATGTTCCTGCTTTACTTGAGTCGGAATTGCTCACTGCGAGCTATTCGGTGACTACTTTTTGAGCTGATTGAGCTTGTATCTTTGTATAGGGCTAGTCCCCTACAACTCTGATTGTGCGGTCAACTGATGGATTCACATTGCAATGGCTAAATGACAGTCGCCAGAACAAAAAAATGATTACCGGAAGAAAAAAAAAAACACAAATCCCAAGGAATTCTCTCTGGTGGACTCAATCTATGGGAGAACATCGGACGTAAACATGTGCAGGGGACTAACCCAATACAAAGGCATAAACATGAACAGTCGGTTCAAAATGCAGTCGCTGAATAGCTCATTATAGGTAATCCTTATCTATGTGGAACATAAAGGAGATGAGATGCGCGCAACAAAAGTGTATTGGTAAGTAGAATCAATTGAATGAAGTGGTGTTTATTCTGTACAAGGAAAAGTGGTGCAGACTGCATATAAAAATAAGGTGAAATACGAAAATATGTAGGCTACCCTATGCATGCGACCCCATTACTGTACAGTTGCATGAAATATTACCGTCGGCAATTATAACGAAACCGAAAGCACATGCATTTATGATCAGACAAGTATATAGATGGAAGGACGCACCTCTTCTGCCGCAAACTTCAGCACAGCTGTGAACGGAGTGTTTTCAGGGACCTTTAAACTAAATTAATTACGTCATTAGCACGAAGCAATGTACAGTTTGTAAGGGAGGTTCGGATCTGAGGTAAGCGTTATTCTGAATGATATTTTTGACCTAAAATAGTCACCAAATAAATCAGCATCCAGAAGAAAACCCACATAACGGCCACGTCCGGGACAACCAAAAACCCCGCGTTAAACTCAAGGTTGGCGATTTCAATTTCATTGTTCATTGTTCATTGTTCATTGATAGAAGGCAGGAGTCGCTGACTGTGTTAGCCTCTTCTCTGAGCGTCTCGATGTCGGAGCAAACAGGGTTAACTATCCTCTTTCTTCCAGCGCGCCATCATATGCTCATCTAGGAGCCTCTTGAAGCCCACATCATTGGG
>JTDE01000435.1:282338-297686 GCA_014338405.1 Paragonimus skrjabini miyazakii | reverse complement strand
TATATATATATATATATATACAGTGTAATTATGACTAATCAGTTCATGCACGAGCAAGCTGTGAAAAGCGAAAACCGTATGAAGCGCGGTAGGCTTATTTAGTTTGGGAAGTTTCGATAGTTGAAAAACATCGGAGATCCTTATTGGTTAGAATGCGCATACTTATGCCCGTCAGCTTTTTACTTGTAAAGGTGTGAACTGAGTGCTGTTACACGTTGTATGATAACCTCTCAAGTTAGACAAACAAAAATATACGACATTGGTTACTACATTCTATCTAACTTTTGGTATCAGATGAGTAAAAAACCTAATGTATCACAAGTAGACAGAAAAACGGATATAAACTTCAGTCATAGGTTATGTATTTCGAATACGTCAAAACCAGTTGATTATCGTGACTACCTTAGGAAGTTTCCGAATATTCCAGTGGAGCATAAAGTTTCAGTCGGTTCCGTTTCATGTGGACTGCGGTAAACGTAACAGAATCTTGAATAAACTAAAAGAATCGATGTTATGTCCAATTTCGATGAAATAATGACTGCACGACGAGGCAGATATCTGGCAAAACTGAGTCGTGCGTTGGCTGCTGAGAAATCTGACCCAGTAAGGGAATATCATGCCGATGCAGCAAACGTGGATCATAAGAATCCAAGACAAATCACAATTCAACTTACAAACAATCTCAATCTAACCAGCAATGATTTTATTAAGGAAAAATGATCCTGTGATTCTTCTCCAAATAACAAGCAGTGTTCAACTATCTGCAGGCGATAAACGGACGGATGCCTGCAGGTCGTTTCCTAGACATCTTGATATTTACCGTAAAAATAGGCAAAACGCTGCTTTACTAGAAAGAAATGTAAAACAACCGTCACGGTCGCACAACTATCATTAACGAAAGGTTTCACACTTTTTTTGGTTTTTAAACTGGTGGTCCTGCAACCTAACTTGAAAGGGTTAAGGGTGATGCGCTTCAACTAACTAGTGCACAAACTTCCGAGTGCACGTTCAGACGCGTTTAGTAGCATTTTGGATTGAAAATTCATTAGTGAATGTTACGGGCCAGCCATTCCTGTTGACAATTTAATTGTTACTGATGAGTAGTCGGGGATTTGGTTAATTTCAAGTGGCAGTGGTGATGATATGCACTACTGACGAGCTACAATGAGAGCGAAACTCGAGTCTAGTTGTGGGTGATGTTCAACTTGAAAATTTAATTGTTTCTGAACTTAGTTTTGTAACAGTTTACCAGAACTTGGACACACTCCGCAATGTCTGTCTGGTGTTCCTATCGTCAGTCTCATAAAGAAATACCAGTACAATGTCTTGCCTAATTGTTAAAGTTTTTCTTCTAAGTTTGTCCCATGAAGATGCAGCCGAGTGGTGTGCTTCCACAGCGTATGGAACGACAGCCCTGTAGAGCAGTATTTTGCATTGCTGGCTGAACAAATACACGACAACGCAAACTGACGTCACCTACGTTGATAAATTTAACCACGTAATAAAAATCACCTGGCGAACTTGTCTGCGGCGCGACTGACCAACAAGGAAACCAATAGTAAAACCACGTACGAACCTCGATGAGGCTCCACGACTAGCGTTCCACATGCGGCATTTTACACGACATAATGCAACGTGCTAGAGTTATGGTAACTGCGTTGAGATTGAGTTTTACAGTGTTACCAGCACAATGAAGATCATCTAATGTTTGTTGCCTGAGGACAGATTATAGCTTGTGATGAACAGGAACGTCAGAAATCATAACAGTCTGAAACGCATTGGCGGGCTTGACCAACCTCCCACATTTCTTGAGCTGGGACAAAGATTACTTTCCGTCGTAGTTTTCCTAATCATCATTGTCAATTTTGTCGTGTTTGCTGCTGGACTCCTGTTGGAAACGTCCTGTCTGCTTAATCACTCAACTACCGCTTTGTTTTTGCAATGCACACATTCTGGATGGTCCATTTGCATATGGAGCATCACACGACCTTGCTGCTTTCTCACTGAGGTTGTATAGCTTATCGGATGACTTACATCTGAAGATATGCTTACATTTTTATACACAATTATACACGTCACTTTTACTGTACACTACCAGCTAATAAATTAATCACGATATCGACTGGACATCTGTATGCCATGAACTAAAAATTCAATGAACAAAACTTAGGTCCACGTTGAAAGGTAATCACCCGATATGATGATTTGCACACCACCTCGACGTGTAGTTGAATGAGACCAAAATTAGATATATTTTACTGCTGTACGATTCCACCGATCTTCCAGTGGAATGGTGTGCATCTAGTAGTATCAACAACCCATGGAGTGAAATATCTGTTTTACGGTATTGTAAAATTTGACATGGGTTTTTCCAAGTTCCATTTCATAGTCAGATAAAAAGGATTTAAGAAAGAACAGATTAATTGTCGAACATATAATTGGTGTATGATGTAGATACGGAACATAGATTTTAGTAAAGGTCGCGTTAGTGTCATTCTGCAGTCTTTCCACTGTAATGAACCGAAATCAAAAACGACTAAAGAGAAAAAAAGATGGGTCATAAAGGCAAAGAGTAAGATCGAAGGATTCACTGGAAAATAATGCTTTTAATCATCATACAAAACCACCCCTCACAAATTATCAAACCGGGTGTTTAACCTCCTGTTAACCACACAAGGCGAATGATAACCTATCACGTTCATAGTTGAAAAACTGTCATGCAGTTGAATTTTATTCAGTGTTCTTCCAACTGCGTTGTGGAAAGGTAGGTATGGGATTCGGCACGACGAAATCCCTGTTACACTTTACGTTACCTCGTTGTAATTACTGACCATCACGTGAGATCTAGTTGGTAAAGAACAGTAGAAAGATAGCACCATCGAAACGATCATCACACTACGAGTAAAAGAGTGTAAACATCTGATAAATTAACCAAATAGGCTTGGAGTAGTAACATAGTGTTTCTCCAGATAACTGTACAAGGGAAGCCGGTCAAGTCAGCATTTCCCGAAGGGTAGGAACGGTGAAAATTGTTTAACGTTGGCTACGCCTGGGATTAACAGCTATTAACGGTATCTAGAATTGAGGGATAGTCTATTTACAACAAAACACTCATTCAAAACTCCAAACTTCACTTTTCTTTCCCAGCAACTAGATAACCGGTAAATCGAAGGGAATAAACTCATTGAGATCTCAAGGGAATTGACCACGTCATCAGATTTAAAAGAACTAGCCATTCGTTCAAGCCACAGACTTCTAGGCGGGCGTAATATGCTGTTTATTATGCACTCTTTCTAAAAGTGATTACCAAACAAGTATATCCACCCAGAAAACATACATATGAAAGCTAAGAATTGCCACCTTACTACATTCTACACATCCACAAACCACTACAAACAAGTCGGAGAAGATTCCTCTCAGTGCATTATCCAAAACCACTCTACTGATCTGCTTTTAAGCATCTTTCTTTGTAAATGTTACCTTGAGAAAATAAAATGGCCAACTGTTTCTCGACAGGTAGTGTTGTGATCCAAGAACGCGGATTCGACAAACCAACACATGGGTTAAGCATTTAAACAAGACCTGAAACAAAACCACTCGTTTGCACGCGGCATTCGGCCCCAGACATTTTCGGTTGCCGCCGACGTCAATTCTCAGTTCCATTAAGTAGCAGGGACCACTAAGAGCGATGCTGCACTCTGATTTTCCTTCCTGCATTTTTCCTGCGGCTTGTACGATGTCAAAATATATGCTCCAGTCCTACTACTAAATAGTCGTGGTATGAGTAGTATGTGACGATCGCTCAACTTCACTGCAGTAGTTCACTTCTGTTATCAGGTGCATACTCTGCTGTAATTCTCATAATTAAGTACAACATATCTTAAATATCCCAAATATCCTACATACATTAGATATGCCAATTATTCTAAGTATACTGACTAAAAAGGGGTTCCAGTTTTCATCGCAGTTCCTCAGAGTACGAACTGAGATCTTTCCCTTTATTGGCTCAATTAATTTGGTCAGCCATTTTGTCGGTAAGAAATGGGTCACGTTCACTAGGAACAGTCATTTCGGTTATATGCCCCTACAGATTAACGCCCCCTGAGTTGCCGTCACCAAGTCAACACTTCGCCACCGAGTTGAATAGGTCCTGTATTACGTATTGTGGGTACTCGGTTAACCTTTGACGGTTCGTCCCGTCTCACTGACAGAGATCAACACGCTTGCCCAATGTAAATGAAGGTCAGAGTTCAATTCCTATTGACTGCCATTGAAATAAACCGATGAAAAACCTCGAGCGTTGCGTCTTTTTGAAGCGTATAGCGAAATCAAAATAGTCGTGAAAATAGTAAAATGCTATGTTCAAATATTGATAACTCTAGGATTGTTACAAAAGATTTTGGTTTAAGTACTTGAAGAACGCGACATCATTCCGAATAGAATTTTATGTTTAACTTTTTGAATCAGTGTCTACGTGGAAGTCCCAAATTAATTAGCCGAACGCCTGTGATTAATCATCGTGTCATCGAGATTTGCACGAGTATCCAAACCTAAACCGAATCTCTCTCGTTTTAAAGACCACTTCCAGGAAAGGTGGGTTTTTGGAGCACTGAGTTCCTCTGAACCATTTCATCAGAACAGAAAGATTCTGTCCGGTTCCGACATTCTCACCTATTTTGGAAGAACAAAGTAAATGAGAGTTATGTTTGTTTCCAACTGGAGTATGAACAGTTTTAAGAGTTAGGTTTTTCTAAGTGCCGGGCATAATATCGCGTGCAATGAAATTATTTTGCGCGCATTTACGTGTCTGTGTACTCAGCATACATGTAACCATATCGATTATTTGAAATGACGCGTAAAGTATCATGGACAGATTTGTATTGTCATGTAGCGTATGTTCGCAACTTTGATGTAGTAGATCTCAACAACCAGAACGGGTAAAATCTATCAAGGTTCGTCATGAACCTAGGTCTATAAGCATCAAGGTTACCACCGTATAGACAAGTTTAGCCTGGTCAGCTACTGCAGGAGCCCATTCAACTCTGGCAGAGGATTTCCATGATAATATCCAAGCTGTCTTCCAAGTTAGTAGTAGTCAAATGTGGATGCTATCGTACTATACTTCACGAGCTCTTACTTGGTATTTTGGTAGTGGTGAAGTAATAGTTCCATCTGCGACAATCAGTTATTTTCAGAAGTGTCGGATAGGCAAAGCGGAAGTCGCAGGTAAACCTAGCCGGTTAGATTACTTTTACCTGACAGCTGAAGATAGTGAAGTGCTTCAGCCGTTAAAAGCAACAACACCCAATACATATTCTCTGTATTGTTTACTTAATTTGCAAGACCAGGTAGAATGTGGCAAGAAACCTGAGAAGAGAACTTATGATACCTACGATGTCGAGATGGAGTACCATTTAGTTCAGCCTCATTAGAGGTGCTGTGTATGTAAATATACCTGTACGACTTTCCACGCCCTTAAATAACTCACTTCTGAGTTGAAAATGATCCAAACAGAAGCAGAAGAAGGTGGGATGCCAACAGCGAATCGATCTATAGTTAGGCAAATCATATACACCTGACATCAAATCAAGTATATAGGTAAATTGGCAATCAGAATCACTGTGGTGGAGTGATGTTTTTTGTTATTGTCTTTGCGGGCCAACTGTTTTCTGCTGTATGCAGCAGTGTGTGTTGTGTGGCTGATAAGCAGTGGTTAGGTCTCCGGTTTGCTCATTCTTCTTTGCCCTGCTCTTTTGATGACTCGCTGGAAGTGAAAAATTCTTCCGATTTGTCTTTGCTTTCTAAATCACCCAACATAGCATTCGTAATATTCTCCAATCAGTAAAATTACTATGAATCCTATTAATCCCGGTTTTTTTTATTTAACTATGCAGAATAAACAGTCTACCCTCTTTACGGAAAGTTTCTGGCATAAAAATTACTTTTCTCAATCCCATTAATGTTTTTCTGACGAGACTACCGCTGTATACGATTCGTAGGACATATTCAAAACACCATGACAAAATTTCACGTTATACCCAACGCAGTTTTAACATAGTTAAAGTATATCGTATGCATAAGAATTGGGTTAATTGCGCCCTAAATCATAACGAATTTAATACTTGTTTTCATACACTAATTTTGACCAGCGAATTTGTTGCCTCCACCAGTAGTCTCGCAATACACTCAGGGCACATGATGTATTACCTAACATCTTTTAGCGAGTAAACTTAAGAGAAAACTGGAAGTCAGTTGATAAAAAACATCTTAATTACCAGTGTAAACAAACCAATCGCACTTCTATTTTTTGAAGGAAACTGCTTTCACTGGAGGTCACTTTTACTGAACTTTTCCCTAATAGAACATGTCCGCATTGACTCACAGCTTTGGAATAGGACAACGGTGGAAAAATCCTTTCCCGGTGTAATTTTGTTGTTACTGACCGGTGTACTATGTTGGAAAATGGCCTACAGCATAAACACCTTTCATAAACATTCACTGTACAAAAAGCACAAACATATTCATTAATGGAAGAGGGACGACAAACAGTTCAATTAGCAGTAAAAGGCCAAAAATCATGCTGACGTCAAAAGTTTTGCAAACTAATTGGCTAATTGAGCATAGCCATGATGACTTGCATGAGTGTTGATTGCTGACTGACGATTTGATAAATCTTTTCAAGTACCATTGTTAAGTTTTTGCCGCTTCGAACCACTACAAGCCGCTACAAACTGCGTAACATCTACAACCGTTGAAAGTAATCTAGTTTTTTATGGACAAATTTGAACAGAGGAGACTGAAACAACTTGTTGCACATTTGACTGCTTCTCCTTAAACAGAGTCTACGGGATTTTTTAACAAAGCTGTGCTAGAATTGTAAAACGAAACCACAAAATTAATACCGTACACACACACACACGCGTAAACACCAGTGAGCATCAGTTGCCAGGACAATCTGGTATTGATGCATAAGTTTTATGTTATCCAGAGCGTTGATTTCCACTTGTTAATTGCTACCGTCTGTGCAAACGGGAGTAGTCTTTGTCTCTTTGTTACTTAAAACATCCAAAGCGCCTCCCTCAGGTCTAAGTTAGATCGAATTTTCAAAAAGCAACAACCAATCGATGACACTAATCACTTGTGATGTTTTAAATTCTGACCTACTTAAGGCGTTGTGGTATCCAGGACTTATCAACCAAAATTCACTACTTTGTCCTTTGTCACAATACTACTCCATAAGACCGATTATTTCCATGACTTCAAGCTGACTAGAAGCCTTCATTGTATGACCGTCGATTAGAGTTGATGTGACAATTCTCTTGAATGGATTGAATAATATAAGCGTTAGTCATAAGTGGATGTGGCTAAGCGTTAGCATGTGATGATTTGGTCAATGGTACACTGTTCACCACAATTGCCTCATGAAACCGTGGCCGGGATTCAACTCCGGGCCGTAGCAAGGTTATGGTCTATGGACCGGCTTGAAAATGGGCGAAACTAAGTTGCGATGCTTCTTTCCGAAGCGAGATGATCGAAAACTCTGTAGAAAAACGAAAGCTATCATCACTCATAAGTGCTATTCAATTCAAATCCAAGATCATTTAGTGGACCCAAAGCAGAACGTGTTCGTTGACCTAAGCATATAATTGTCGTACCGTTTTGCCTATGTAATTGTCCCGGCACACATGAAACTCAAAAATGGATGTGGGTTTAGATACTGAGAGACAGCGATGTTTTAAGCGGTGATGGTAAACAGCTAGGCCAGTTGGGCTGCGTAGAATTTCCGTCTCAGAGCTGCCGTGAGGAAATTTTTTAAGAGAATTGTGCTAGCACTACTCTTATGAAGCAAACAACCCTCTAGGGAACTTTTGAAGTCGTTGGACCAAATAGATTTTGAATATTGAACTTCTGGGTAAACACTGCTGGATTTCTACTTTTGGTGTAGTTCTCTACAATGACATCTCATAAACTGTAGTATGTCCTTGATGAGATGGAGGCTAAATGTGCTTGGAAGATAACTTTTGCGAGAACTGTTTTTGGCTTCTCCGATCAAACTAATGAGTGAAGCAGAAACAAGTTATCCGAAGAGGAAATATCTTTATCGTCTCGTTTGAGATGTTACCGTCTCATTGGTGGGTTACTGTATCGATTTTATAGACTATGTTTTCCATACAGTGAAGAATTGTTTGAGTTGCAGTTGATCCAAATGAGCAGCTTTTGACAATCATTTTTTCCTGGTACGTTCTCGATATATTTGTACCTACTTTTGAGGATTGCATCCGGAGCCAAAATTTGTACATTTCAAAACTTTAAACTTAGCTTTGCTCATGAAATTAGAGACCTGTGATGTTCGCAATTTCTTTCTAAATTCTAAAACCTTAAATTGATTGAACGGTCATTCACAACAATAAATCAGGCATATTCAAGGTATTGAAACATTCAAAATGCGGCAAAACTGGAGAATATGGGGTGGGGTAAATTTTCTGCACGAAGAATGTGTAGTGTACAGATATTTTGTGTATTCACTTTATGTAGAACATCTAACGTACATTATAAATCGATGGTCTTCATTGTGTAAGATTAAGCTATGTTTTGGCTTGCATCCTATCTCTAAAAGAGAGAGTAAGCCGCTTCTAGGAAATTTAGTTATAAATGTAACAACTGAGTTATGGCAGATTCCTTATGTGCATACATTCACTGAGGATTGGCAAATGTTTGTATAACATCATCCTTACCTTCAACCTTGTGTGGCACCGTTGTTACAGCATCCAGGGCTATCGGTAATCACAATAATAATCCATGAAGCAGCGGAATGAAAATAAGTATGAGTGCAATTAGAAAAACTGGAAAAAAAAGAAATTTATAAAAAGAGTAAAACGGAGTTAACAACCTTGAAGGTATTGACTCGCCATAAAGTGTGCCTCACTGACATGCCCGAAACCGTTTTCACTTACCGGTGTCATTGGTCGTATACTTCCTAGATAAGCAGAAGGCAGTTATCATCCTTGTTTGACAGGATGTGTAAGTCTTATGTAACTGATTACCACTTTCACCCTTGGGCACTCTGCCTTGTTCTTCTAACATTAGTATTTATACGGAACAATACACGTTGCGGCAGACGCTCTGCCTGCATGCGGATCATGTGACTCAACAACCGCTTACTGTGGATTTTCATTACGTAAGTTATTGTTCAATAATTTGCACATTTATTGACTTCACTTCGATCAGCTGTTGCGTTACCTACACGGATAACAGATTTGTTATAGAATAAATGGTGGAGACAATGATGGTCGAATATCGACATTCCATCTATATTTTCTACACGGCTAGATCAGATCTGCCGCGAGGAGCAAAAGTGAGCGTACACATGCACTTTCTTCATCAACACTCTGACGTTTCTGTATTACCACAAATAGAAAACATTAAAGAATGCACAATATTTTTTTGTCCTCCTTATCGACACCCTGTCCACAACGTTATACGTTGTTGACATGATACTATCCAGGTAGGTAAAGCAATCGACAGGTTCGAGTGACTCGCAAGCAGTGACAAAGACCAGGTCACCGCCAACTCAATCTTGTATCGGCACTTTAGACTTCAAAGATGCAGAGTGCATACCATACGGACCAAACATATTATTAACTGTGTTGAACATCGTCTGCATGTTCTATGCGGAAGAACTAAGTAAACCAGTTTCATCCGTATTTAAACATTATTTATCTTACAACCTGACAGAGACTTCACTTTGATATATATTCAGAAACTCGGAGTGTTTTTTCATCTCATCATCAAAAAGGAATGTAGAGAATTAGCAGCCCTTCCGAAGGCCACTTTGAATGAGGAACACCACAGATAGCTACCCATAACTGCGCGCTTTTGCAATCAAAGTGAACATTAAATCACCGAAGTAAACTGACATAATTCACTGGGACTCTTCTGATACAGAAGTAAGTCAAGAGAGTTTGTGGGTCACCCAAAGTGAAAATAACCGTTAAATCCAAAAATACTGTAGCCATTGATTCAGCAAGAGAAGGCAGTAATAGAAGGTCTGTCGTATGGTTAAAATTTGATCGATGTGGTCAATAGATAATGACGACCACAATGAAAACTGATAAAACACATTTTGTCATCCTGAGATTGTGGAAAAAAACGGCTACAGTTCACCATCACTATTGAACTAAATTCAGTTTGTGAAAACACTATCAGAAACTTTGATAAAAAGGAAAAACAGAAAATTTATTGTCATTACTTGTGTCGAAAGCAGTACAAATAAGTAATGGAAATATCGGCTTTACAGTTCGTATTTCAGAACTTAATCAGTTTGCCCAATGGGGAACGATTGTGGGATGTCGGATATACTCTAGACAAAACTTACGGAGTCAGTAGAAACAATTCTAAACATGATCTGATCTAGCTCAACAGATCAAAACCATGCTGCGACATTTCATATCTTTTAAAGGTTTGTAAAAACCAACCGATAGGTAACACTAGTCATTTAAGACCCAACATTGATCAATGGGAGACTGTGGCAGTTCTTATGAGCTTATGTCAATTATTCAAAGCGTGCGACTCTCGGTTGTGCGTATATGGTCATATTGCGCCTGCAACTCTTTAGTGAGTAGCTGACCATCTGTTCTATCTATATATCCAAAGAGGACGTGTAGTGATAATGTACGTCCAATGACTGGCGATAGAAACTTGATAAACCTGGACTTCATCTAGTTACGAACCAGCTAAAAGAAAGTTATGCCCAAACCTGGCACGCGTTCAACCAGCTAAGCTAATGGTTGGCGGCATCCGAAACGGATTAGCCCGTCACAATGATTGAAGCCAAAGGACGCCTGCACTTTAAACCATCACCCCAAGTGGCTTGCGCTACACCACTTGTGGTTCCACTCACACACCACGTATCCGGTGTAAACCCGAAGGAATAAGACCAGTAGGTGTGTGAGTGAGGTCTTTGTGTCCAGTCGGTCAATGCTGGTTAGCTAGTTGAATGGCTAGCACGAAAAGGAAACCCTTATCTCTCGGAAAATAAACAGTGAGAGAGACTGCAATGACAAGTCCTATACTAAGAAGAAAGATATGTAAACTGTAATACAAGAAGCATTTCAGCATACGAGTGCATGTTAGTGCATTCTAGAGAGGATAAAGTTGAAAAACAAGAATTAATGTTTGGCTACAAAAAGATCAGGCAGACGATTGATTATTCAATACACCAGCAAAGCCCAAGAAAAGAGTAGGTAGAAGATCACAGACACCCAAGTTTCTGAAAAGAGGAGCAGATTAGTTGCCAAACGACCATGGTCTTGGTCGACGCAATCATTAACAAAAACAGAACGGGTATGCTGGTATGACCTACCTGAGCCTAGCGTACTCGTCGTCTCTTCGCCGACGGTGCACTATGAGTACGTTGATGACCTATTAATCTCAAACGGCCAGCGCACTCGCGACCGCACACATCGCAACGTCATATAGTCATGTCATCACGACCGTTCTCGGCCGCGTAATAACTGCTTGTTAAACTCGAGGACGCCCGTCCTGATCACATTTCTCCAGGCCGTCCGGTTCAGCGCTTTCTTCCCAACATCTAAAATCAATTTTAAAGCGTGAAAGACTTACCTGCACAGCATCCTGGTATCTCCGCTTTTGGCGACCAGGATTTCGCTTACCTGATCTCAGTTGTCCATACAGCACCTGCTTCGGGATACGATCAATGCCCATCCGACGGATGTGACCGGGCCAACGAAGCAGCTTCAACGTCAGCAGGACTTCCATCCCGTTCATGTCCGCTCGCCGCAATACCTCAGTGTTCGAAATCATGTCCGATCATGTCCGATCATCGAATACCCAAGATGCGTTTGAGACATTGTAACTGAAGGCGGCTCAGATAACACACATTCCGCTGATACAATGTCCACGGTTCATTGCCGTACAGCAGTATAGACAACATCATTGAGCGGTAGACGAAGAGCTCACTGATCGGCTTCAGGTTGTGGTTCTTCCAAACACGTCTTTCATGACGTCCGAAAGCAGTACTAGCCTTTCCCACACGAGCTGTCAACTCACGGTCCACGGACAGATCGGTGGACAGATTATCACCCAAGTAACAGAAATCTGTGCATTTGTCGACAACATCTCCGTTAACACGGATTTGAGGTGAAGGTGCACAGACAGCACCTCCTCCCGGAGAAGACTGAAAGAGAAAAAATGTCTTACCTGTGTTGATATCCAGTTAAGCTGCAGAGTCGCGGAAAATCAATCCCCTAGGTCAACTGGTAGATCCTACGAAAGTTAATGGGCTGAAGTGCAATATATTTAGAATGCTCGTGTCAAGTTATACCATCGATGGGAGCAGGAGGATTAGATCCATATAGCAAAATGTTTGTTCTGTCTGCAATGTTCAGATGGATGTGTATAATAAAAGCTCAACTTTTCTCAATAATTCAATGAATGTTAAACACAAAGCTGTTTTAACGTGGATGGTGATCATTCCTCAATTGAGATAGAGTGCATGTACAATAAGAAAAGGACACGTAATACACGAAGCCAATTAATCGGTGGAAATTTGTAAATATTTTGTTCTTACATACCATCAACCAATAACCGAAGGATCAAACTTAGCCGAACTCCTGGTTTTTAGCAGTTCGGTCTTATATGAATTATTGATATTGTCACATAAGTAACAGATCATGTAGTTTTAATGCTTAACTTTGGTGGAGTCCAGCGTGAACTTTTTGAAAAACCTTGCTTGAGAAGTCAGTCTGCTGGATCACTTGGTAGATTCCATATGACAGTGGATTGAACGGGCAAGTGAGTCCAGCTGGAAAATTCTGAGCTCCTGGCAAGGCATCTTTACTAAACTGATATGGCACTTGCCGCATTTGAACATGCTTTTTCTGATTCCAGCTGAAGCCCCGATTTTTTATAATCGGGTCTCATCGATATAATAGAAGATCATCGCCGGCCAATAATGATCACATTGAACTGGTAAACGATTGCGTCTGTCGTTGGTATATTCTCTGGTTAACTCGTGCTATTCGTGATTCACTGAAACAGCTGGCCATCAAAACAGTCACCTATATAGAAGCCGTAGTATAACCTCTGTTTCCATCTTTTTCTTCTTCTTTTCTTCTTAGCATGACTACATAAACGGTGGTATAAACAGAGTTTTCTATCAAACACTGAGACCCTTTGCATTAGGATGCTCAACTGCGCAGTTCGTTGGTGTGACGTTTCACTAAACCTGATTTGGATGTAGAAGTTGCAACGTAGCTTATCGGGGTATATCTGCTGTGACATGAAGGTAATCCTCGCCAGTTCACATACATAGATGGCGGAAACCCACAATCAGGTTATGCTCGCACAACTTGCGAGTCAAGTAGGAAGTGTGAGACCAGCAGCCGGTGCTAATAGAGAAACATATCAGTTCTACGAGAGTTAAGTCCCACAAACACGATATCTTGTGTGATCTGGCTTAGGCGACTGATTTCTCGGATCACACCTTGTGTATGTGTATGTGTGTGTGTGTGTGTGCGTATGTCTGCCACTCCTGACCTTTTCTGCTACCTTGGCGTGGTGGTCAGGCTTGTGTGCTGTTTTGATCCGGAGGGCTGTGCTGACTGCGAACTCGGTCGTTGCAGGTTCAACCCTGTCAGATTGGCCAAAGGGGAGCAGTCAGACAAAAATCAGATGCGTCCGTTGTGAGGTGTTCGTTGTGTGTGATGTCAGCCTGCTGCGTTTCGGTTCGGTTTGTTATTTTATTTTTTGCCTCGTCTGATTCTCTGTATGTGATAGGTTTGTCTGTGCAGTATTATCTCTATGCTAATGTACCGAATGTCTTGGGTTGTGACTGTCGAGCCTGTCCTGGAGGGTTGATGCTGCTGCGTGTGTGTGCGTGTGTCACCTGCTGCCTTGCGGTACAGGCTTTTGAGCCAAAAACTTTGGTTGAAAGCCCTAATCGCTCTCCTGTCTAGGTCTGGGCGTCCTGGCAGTATCCTAAGCCCATTAAACCCATGATGATACAACATAAGCCAAATACCATGCTGCATCGGCCGTCGCGCAGGATAAACCGGGTCGCCCTATCTGCTGCACATGTCAGGATGGATAGACAAAAATATGCTACTGCCAATCACTCACCCTCATACTTTCCCACAAATATTAATCTCCGAGCAGATAATGCTCACTCAAATTTCAGTAACCCGAAGAGCAACCCGAAACAGGCTCGGGGACGCAAGATGCTCTGTGTTGGAGCATGGAATGTGCACACGCTGCTGGATCGATGCAAATCCCAAGGACGGACAGAACGGTGCACTGCACTGATCGCCATGGAACTGTGTCGTTATGGAATCGACGTATCAGCCTTGAGCGAGACAAGGCTTGCGGACCAAAGTAAGTTACGGGAAACAGGTGCCGGGTTCAACTTCTACTAGACAGGTTACCCGACAGACGGTGTTCGGGAGCATGGTGTCTGTTTTGCTGTCGCTGATCGCATCAATGCTCTGATGATAGGCGAACCGCACGGCATCAGCCCTCGAATGCTGTCTATGCGCCTGCGACTCGGTCGAGGTAAGTGCTACATTTGTTAGTGTTTATGGTCCGACTATGTGTCACACTGATGATACAAAAGACCAGTTCTATGATCAACTGTCCGCCACAATCCGGTCGGTGTCGATGACTGATCAACTGTTTATTCTGGGTGACTTGAACGCTCGAGTGGGGCGAGACTCAGTAGCTTGGTCGGGAGTCCTCGGACCATACAGAATTGGTTCAGTCAATGAGTACGATGATCGTCTGCTCCACCTGTTTGCTAATCACGAGCTGGCTATAACGAACACACGATTCTAGCTGGATGCTGGAGGCGGTCATCATCACTTCTTTGATTACGTGATTGTGCGACAGCGCGACATTCGTGAGGTGCGCATCACGCGAGTGATGTGTGGCGCTGAATGTAGCACCGATCACAGACTGGTCAGGACTAAATTATTTATCCATGTACGCAAGTCTGTCTATTCTAGATCTTCCGTACAACGGCAGGGGTTGGATATAAAACGACTGGAAAACTGCGAGACGAAGACTGCTTTTCAGTGTGCAGTTGCTGCCTGTTTGTACGATGTTCCTGTATCCACTACCCCGGAGGGTATGTGGAACAGATCACGACAGCAGCCACCGAGACGATTGGTGTCAAACGCCAGAAACGTCCGGACTGGTTTGACGACAACAATGCGGTTATCGCCGAGGTAGTACGAGAGAAGAATACCGCGTTTGCTGCCACCACAGTGGACCCGTGCAATAAAACGAAAAAAGCGACGTACCGAAGTATCCGCCGTCAACTTGCCGAGCGTGTCC
>JTDE01000435.1:254854-278824 GCA_014338405.1 Paragonimus skrjabini miyazakii | reverse complement strand
CGTCCTTTGGCTTCAATCATTGTGACGGGCTAATCCGTTTTGGATGCCGCCAACTATGTCTGCCACTGTAGGTTTGGACGAACCTTGTTGCACATCCAAGAAAAATGTCACACGTTTGATTTTTACTCCCATCCACCTGCTCTCTTCGACACAAGCTTCTGAGCCAAAGGCTTTGTTTGGTAGCCCTATCGTTCTTTTTTTTGTCTGTGTGTCTCAAGCGCACAGAAACAATAACAAGACAGCATAATGCAAGTGATATGCTACATCGTTCGCCACACAAGATAAGCTGGGAGTCTCTATACGCTATTTTTAAGAGGCGAGTACTCGAAAATATGTTATATATGCGCCTGTGACTCGATCGATGTACTTTCGCCACATTCAAGTGTTTATGGTCCAACAAAGTATCACACTGATGAAACACTAGACCAGTTCTACGAGTCAGCCCTTCACCACAACCTGTTGCACACCGGTCAGTGATTGACTGTTCTGGGTGATTTCAACCTGTGAGTTGAGCACGATCCTGTAACCTCGCAGGCTGTCTTCGGATCTCATGGTCTTTGATGCAGTCAGTGGGAATGGCAATCAGCCACTCTGCCTGTGTTCTACTCAAGAGGTGACTATTGAAAACACTCGACTCCAGCTAGGTGCGAATAACATAACAACGCGGACCCATCCACGAACTGGTCATCATCATCCGTGGTTACGTGAACGTGCAACATCGTGACATTCGCGAACCGCGTGTCATGCGAGCGATGCGCCGGTATGAATGTAGCGCGGTTTATGGGCTGGTCTAGGATAGACTATACGGTCAGATTCGCAAGCCCAGTTATTGTAGATCATCCGAACAACAGCAGAAATTGTGTGTCAGACGACTGGGGAACACAAAGACAAGGGCCAATTTAAAACATGCAGCCTCCGTTCGCTTGTAAAACGCTCCAGTAACCACTACCATTGTCGGTATGTGGCAACACTTCAACGAAATGGTCACAGCAGCATCCATCAACACAAAATGTGTCTACAACAACTGAAATCGCGGGACTAATAAAAAGTACTGAATTAGCTCGAGCTCAATTCTAACTTCGACCCAGTATGAACAGAAGACTACAAGCCGTGGACACAGTTACGTTTTTTTTTTGTATTTCTGATTACAGGCTATCTAGAAAATGGCAGTATGTAAAGCAAACTGGTTAGGAAATGTGGGACAGATAGGGGACATTCACTCAATGTTCTTCTGATACTTGCCTGGCGGATATCCCCCTTTTTACATTTGCCGAACCTATGGCAACAAGGCAATCAGGAAACTCCCGGTTGATTGTAGTCGTATCATTCCAGCCGATGTGCGGATGACCATGACGTGCCATCGTTTTGTAATCTGCTAGTCCACCACCTGAGATTACTACCAGATTCAGTGTCAGAAACACCCAGACTTGTTCGAAAGAACGATACAAACATCTCCAGCTTGATACAGAAGAAGAGCGAAAAGTTTGTTGTTTCCACAATGGGCGTATGAAGGGTAGCCAAATAAACTGTGTTTGGGAATTTTTGTCGATAACTCTGTGAACGGCTTCACGGAACCAGTGAAGACTGAATAAAAAGTGAGTTGTTGCAGGACAAAACTGGCCAATTGGACAATCCGAGATGTTCTACGATCCGGTCAAGACGATTTTCGGCCCATCTACCCAATCCACTAAGGCAGTGATTGGCATGGACTCCAGCGTTTCGTAACAATAGCCGGCGGAAGTCATGAAAGCCTGCCGTAAGCACTATGATATTCTAATGGACCAGTCGGCTACCATTGACTGAGTAGCCGTAAATAGACTGCCACGGCAAAATAACAAAGAACTGCTTGCTCCCCCCTCCAGATAATTTGGTAAGCTGTTGGACAGGTACGAAACAGAAAGGCTGTGTGTTAAGAACAGGCTGCTTTCGAAACGCCTGAAGTATAGCTGCGCAGGTTTGAAATGTGCTGCGCTCCAGTTTATGTAATACATTTGGAGCAGGGGTCCATTACCTAAAGTTTCCAAGATGCTATATTTACTCGTCTGTTTGAAATAAACGAAAACAAGTAGACCACCGGGGCGTCAGTCCGCCGAGTTGCCCTGGAAAGGTTCTAGCCAGCAGCCCACAAAAACCGCCAGAAAACGGAATTTTTGGTGACCACTATTCTCCAGAAACATTGTAGGTATCGAGCGAGTCGAAATGCAATCGACATGGTGTTCACTGCTCGACAGATCCAGGAGAAGTGCCGTAAATGCAACCAACTGTACTTCATTACGTGAAACTTGAGGTATTATGGGCGGCGCTTGATAAGTTTGGATGTTCAGGCAAGTTCATCAGTATGGTGGAAATGTTACATGTGGGTATGATTGTGAATTTGCAGTCGTTTGGATCGACCTTCGACGACTGTGATATTATTACTGGTTTGAAACAGAACAGTGTTTTAGTCCAAGTCCTATGCAGTTTATACTCGACCACAGTGTCAACAGTTGCTCTTCAAAACTCAGATGAAGTTGATAGGATTTAATACTGTACGGATAGTCGCTTGATGAATATTAGACGTTTTGATGACGACATTCAGCTAAGTACAACGACGATACACATGCTATAGTTTACAGATGATAATGCGTTAGTTTCACACCGCCAGGATGAACTTCAGCAATTGGGCATACTCCTTACGACTGCAACACCAAAATCTGGCTTGGATATTGACACAGGTAAAACATTTTTATTTCTTCAGCCCCCTGCGAGTGGAGGCGCCGTTTCATCACCTGGAATCTGTATCAGTGGATACATTGTGGAAGGCCGCACTGACTTATGAAACTTGGGTAAAAATACTGTCGTCACATCTGTCCGTGTGTGAAGGATAGTTTTGTTTATGAACGTCTTAAAAATCCTCTCTGGGAAAACTGCAGTCATACAGTGAATATTACGCTGTTCCTGCACTGTTCAATACTGTTACATGGTAGCATAACTTGAGCATCATATCAGCCAAATATGCGGTATCTTAGCCGTCTCCATCCACAATGTTTAAGACACATCTTGAGTAGTCTGTGATCAGACGTGATAATGAACACTGAGGAACTATGGCGGGCAGACAAGACATGACAGAAACCTTGCTGATGCTCTGTGAGCTTCGTTACCTGGAACACATCCGTAGGATAGTTGGCAAACGGATTCCAAGTTATTTGCTGTACGGGCAGTAAAGTGTAGATAAGCGGAATTTTGGTGGTCGGAAACTGCGATACCAGAACGTTATCCGTTGAAATCCTTTACGTTGTACTATTGGTTTTAGATCTCGATAGGAATTACCTTGAACCAGGTAGTCCGATGGAATACGCTCAGGACAGACGTCCAAGGATTCAGGGAATGACAGCTCAGCGGTCTTAAATCCACTCGCGTGATATGCAAAGGGACTGTAGGTATCACAGCTGATAATGACACGACTATGTGACGTTGCAATCAATGCGAATGCCAGTATGCTAGTCACCTCCGAATGATAGATTATTAGCTTATTATCCGCACATCGGCAATGAAGAGAGAACGTGTACATCGGTTGCAATAAATTGTGACAATTATGTTTTTTTCTCGTTCGTATCAACCAACGGCTCAGTTGTTTGTTACATCACCTGTTTTAAATCTTGTGTTACAGTAACTAGTTACGTTTTGCATATTCAGCTTTGCTGACTCACGGTTTGCTGAATTTTTTGCTTGGTTCTCAGTTTAGCCCTAACTTATGTTTTTTCCCTTTAATCCTATCTAGAGTACACCGGTATGTACTCTACATATTTTCAATAGCTTTCCTTTCCACTTGGATCATATCATTTAAGTCGGTCTATTTTTTTGTTTCCTAGGGATAAGATCTTCACTTTAGTATTAGCCTACCACTTGGCTAGTCAGCATTTTCCATCTTATCCAAAAGACATTCACTAACACGCTCCCCGGTCTCAATTGTTCGTGTTTACGCTGGATAAATTGTGTGTGTGACTGAAACCGTAAGTGACGCAGTTCAGGTCTCTTGTTAGAAATGCTATACGTAAGTATTCTTTGCCTATGGTCACTGTGACTGGCACATCCTAAACAGATGCCGCCAATCATGTTGGAGCCATAGTTAGTACGAACGAGAAACTTATGATCGAAATATATAATCGACTTAGTTGCACATAATACCGTTTTGTAAATCGCTCGCCCTTTTCGAAAAATTGAACTATCGTGTCCTGTTAGCTTTTCTTATCTTCAGCTTTGTCAGTAACGAATGTTTTGACTTGCATCTCGGTCAAATTTACACATTTTGTTTTTTCACTACATAGTAGCTACATAGTGGCAATCATCATTGTACACTCCTATGATAAGATTCCTTTCGATTTATGATTTCATTTTCTTTCTTGCTAGCTAAATGTTTATCATTGGGATCTCTGTCTATTTGTGTTGTGACTGAGATTAAGTGGAATAAAATAGCAATACAAAAGTATGGCTCCGTTTCGTGTTTAAAGTGGCCTCATTCAACAAACTGTCTTCGGATGCATCGTTCGTCTCATAAAAGCAATTAGAAACTTTTACACGAAAGTCACTGAGCAATGATAACCCAAAGACAAAAGAAATGACGTGATGTTTATGTTTATCTTCAATTTGAAACTGTATAATCTATTTCATCATTATCCTTCGGAAATTGTTCGAACGGTGCCCATAATGCCACCTTCATGATACCGGCTACCTCTGCTTCGTGATAGAACAGTTAGAGTAGTTGTTAATGCAGAAAGGTGGGTGATTGAATCGTGGTTAAGCTGTTTCAGATTCAACTTCATGAAATATTTACTTCTGGTAACCTGGAGTCGATTTTTCTTATCCGAAACAACGAAATGCTTGCAGGTCACAGATGTATAAATATAATACTAGTTACATTGGTACAGTGAAAAATTCAGTGTCTAGTGATATAGTGATATAGCGATACATATAGTAATATACTTGGCTATATTTATTGATAGGTAATGATATACACATAAACATATATATATATACTGATATAATGATATAGCCCTGCAACGGCTACTTGTAAGTAGTGTGAAGTGTTGTGGACAACGGTTGGAAACAAAATAGGTTTCTTCGACCCTGACAGCTTACCGTACTTGTAAAACAGTGCTCTGTGGGTGTGATGGAAGGGAAAGATACGGATATGGATAAACACTTGTAAGAGTAAATGTGATAGGAATCTTAGGAAATTTACAGGATAGAAACGGCATAACTTTGTGTGAATTCGTGTTGGATTGTTTAGAAATATAAGACATACGACAGGATTGTTTTAGTTCTCCAGAGTCAGAAATAGAAAGATTGTGAAGGTGGAGGTCAAAAGATGATGAGTGAAGTAAAAGCCTAATAATTGTTTCTCAGGTATACAACAATCACATTGCGACAAACATGAGACAGTAACTGACCAGCATCAACAAGGGATGGTTGAGAGTAGCTTCCCAAAACCGCAATGATTTTCGTCAACAAGTTTTCTGAATACTTGATTTGAGCCTCTGAATAAGTACATCATTTTCCGGTGACGCAGGTTCGACAGACTCTAGCAAGTTGGACGTTAAGAGAGTGTACTTTGTAAGTTAGACAGTTCATCTGATATTGTAAGTCTAGCGAGTAGCCCTTGAGAGAGTTAATTCCGGCAGGCTCAAGTGGTTTTCTCAAAAAATGGTGAAGCTGATGGAAGATCCTGTTTAAGGAAATCAAGTTTCCTCTAATATTTTGGTAGCTGAACGAGAACTGCCTCGGTTTGTGCAACCTGTTTGTGTATGGCATAAGTCGTACCTTCGAAATAAGAGTAATGCCCGTCATGAACGAAGGACGATAAACTAGACATTTTGGCCCAAGATAGAAACGTAGAGGTGAAATTAACATAATAATGAAATAGTCTAAGTGCAAACGTTCAACCAATCTGACGAGTGACTCGGGTACTGAATGGACTCGCCTGGCCCCTGACACACTTTTAGAAGACAATCGTGCCTAACTCGCACTCGCTTGTAGTGATACCCAGTTTCATGTCCGGAGTGAGTGGTGATACACAATGTTTGGAGACCGACCAATGTGTTGATTGACTAGGGTGTGCAAATGTGTAAAAAAAACTTCAGTTGCATTAAGTATACAAAGTTTCACAAGAGAACTGATATAACACGTTGAAGTTACGATTAAGTTTTATATGTGCTACTTGTTATCACATCTGACAGTGCACTATGACTTAAAATTCAACCAGGGGAGACGAAATTTTCGACTATCCAAATAGTTGACTATCGAGTGTGAGAGGAACAACAGGCATCGGATAGCTCAGATAACAGACTAACGTTGGGATGTGTTTAGAAGTAATGGGGTAGGCAGTTACTACCAGTACTGAACGCCTCGTTATACTTGTTAAACGGGATTTTTTTATAATGCTTTAGCATATATTGTATCGGCCTTTAGCATCGATATGACGGCCAGTCGTCGACACTAAGTTTGGTTTATGCCTGCAAGTTTAATCAGATCGGAGATTTCGACCTGTTTAGGAAGTCCTAATCGCTGGGTTATCGATTGGAGTTAACAGGACAGTTACTGTGTCTCCATTTCGAGATGATCGGGCAACCTGATCATTACTCACAAGCGAAAGTGGTTTAGCGTTCACATATGATAATTCGGTCGTGCCTAATGTGAGGTCAATGGCACAGTGGTAAACACGGTTGCCTCATGAACAGCGTGTCCGTGGTTCAGGTCCCGGCTGCAGTGGCGATGATATGCACTACTGACGAGCTCTAGTGAGAGCGAGACTAGAGTCTAGTGATTGTCCTCGAAAGGGGCCGACTGGATCGTTTATGGGAATGCGACAGCTGCGATCAATTGTGGGTGATGTTCAGATTGAAATAACATTTATCCGTTAGTAGGTTTTTGGTTGCCTGTGAAGCGCTACAATCTAAACAGCTGTCTGCCGAGATTTTTGTGATTCACTATTTGTACCTCAGTAGTTGCAATCAAACTGAATGATCCTTATAAGCTTACTTATTTTGAAAATTAATTAGGTGATGGAAGTTGGGCAATTTAATTGATTAACCGTGAAAAAATAGAGATAACTGTTGAATCCGCAGGACCTTATTAGGACTCAAGAAATGAACTGTTTTGTAGGATGTTATGTATTTTAAGGGCTAACTCCTCCACGTTATTCTGTCCGAAAGCGCCACGCAGACAACGAAACCTGAAGTTATTCTGAACCAAGACACTAACAAATTTTTAGCTTCCGGACAAGAGCCTAAACAGTTATTATGAGTTTACCCAAGTCTAGTGGTTTATGATTCTTCAGTAATCTCAACCAAACTGAGATTCAGCTGGCTACAAAACGGCTAAGCACAAAATAATACATGTTGGTTATCTGCACTCCACCAACATAGTGAATATGAATCGATGCTTTTGTCAGTAGGTATAAAAACACTAGTATGAACTCTGATTTATGTATACTGCGTTGTCTTCCTTGACTCAGCATTGTGCCTGGTATTAGAGTGGTCCCCTACGAGAACATTCCTCTTCAGTTGTCTGGAGCTCAAATTCACCTAGGATCTAAGTGCCAAAATATCCTTCACATTAATAAAGCTAGGGTTATGAAAGGCGTTGACAGGAGTGTGCGATTTTGCAAAAAGACGTTGAATAACCAACCATCCCAAATAAGCAAATCAAAATTGGGCCATAGTGTCACAGTGCTACTGAACGAATTAACAAATTGGATATGTGAAAAACCTCAGCATTTTCGATCAAAAGATCGTCTCTGAAAGAGTGAATACACTTTGGTGCAGAAAAGAATAAAGATGAGTTATACGCACACAGTGTGACATTCACACCCAACAGAATTCTCCCGAGCAGTCAGCAAGTTCAAAACGAAAGACTGTGACGCACACACCAATCAATTAAAGTGCAATAACAGTCAACCGGCTATTTGGATAACCTTCAAATTGACGCAGTAAAACAGAAGCATCGTCACTAAGTTCTCTAAAACCATCCGAAACACTTGAGAGGGATAACGTTGGGTAGGAGTTTCACAAACATGAACCTGAAAAATCGATATAAAAAGGTTGGCTTGAATATTCATAACAACTGGGAAATCATACTTGTGCATGTTTCTTGGTCAGTGCTCATCAATGTTCCCGGTCGTTATTTGACTGGGCATTTTGATTCGTATGAATTAACGCCCGATGAGACTCGGTGGGTTAAAGAGTTGTGGCTATAATAGTCAATTTAATTATCATCTAGTCAACCTCGTATATCATGCAGCTCAGATAGTCTGGACTCAAGAATACGAGTTTTAGGACATTGCCTTCTCTTAAACGTTCAAGTTAGATTAATGGTCAATCTCTACGACAAAGTTTCGTTGCGGATAACTTTCTGTCTCACGTTAAGTTTGTTTACTGTCAATTTGGACTTTACCATTGCAAGAAAAGTGAAAAAAAGTGCTTAAAGAACTTTTTGAAAAAAGGGTTTTGGCTATACAGTGATAAACCCGATAAATTTCATGCTGACCTTTGCAAAAACCTAATTTTGCTCACCTTTTCAGTCGATTCTTTGCGGGGAGATCATGAAGGACTGTAGGAATGTGACTCAAATGCATGAATCTGGATTTCCTGTCGTAGAATAGTAACTAAGCCACTAGAGACCATGGTGCATGAATACTTATAACTTTCGTTGCCGGTTGGACTTCAGCTGGAGCCTGTATAATCAATTCACTCAAATCAGGCAAGAACGAATGTACTGTGGCATGTGAATTCACCGTAACCCGACAGTGAAAAGAACATTGGGAAATACTATATGGAGTCATTATATATCAACAGGGAAAACATACTTCTAATCTGTTTACCAACAATTTCATCTAATATGAGGTGGAGCTGACTCAAAATGGATCGCAACTCTGACATTTCTATAGACTTTTCAATTAACACTTCTTCGAAGAGCAGCACTATTCTTGAGTTTCCTTTCTGTTATTGCTGATCATTGTTTTTTTATACTGAGTTCGCGATGGACTGCTATTTTGTTTATCAGTGAATCCGTCTTTGAACCATAAAGAACTAAAATGAAAGCCCATGTTTCACGTGATTTTAATTCGGTATGACTTACACGAGAACTTATTGAACAGTGAATACCTCAGCACGACATTTACCACCACATCCAATCCATTTTAATATTATCATTTTATGTTTATACTACTCATGAGTAGACACAAGAATATTAACGTTTTGTGAGGTAAGCATCTGACGTTTATATAAAGGAGGCATATCTGCATTTTCGTGGTAATCTTACACCTGTCGGCCATTTTTGTCGAAAAATCTAAATGAACTCCGTATATTCCCTTTATTTCTTTTTCCTTATCTTATTATAATTTAAACAATGTCGATTTTCGCGGATGAACTACAGGGAATCTAGTATACCTGTATCCGAGAAGAATGCTAACACGGTTATGTCTGGCATTTGCAGGACGGCAGGTTTCACACACATATGTACATTATTGTTGAGGTCACAGATATTATGAAATGTCACCTGGTGGAAGTTTTGCTCAGGGATGCAGAGTCAGGCTGCTGAATCGTTCAATTTCCTTTAGTGGATTCCATGTTTCTTTCCATTTTTTGGGTAGTCAGAATTTCTATGCAGTGATGATGACCATTGTTGGTCACGAACGACCTTGAAATCGTTCGATAACGCGTATTCGATAGCACTGCGGCTCCTTGCCAAGTAGGATTGATGGACAGATTATAGCAGAAAGACTGTTTACCGTTAAGTCGCATTAATGAAATCAACGAATCTAATGGATCAGTACGATAAATGTAATAAACCTCAGTTGTAGTTCCCCATGAAAATCACAACTGTAGAAAACAAGTAGACTTAATGGTGTGTGTTGGCAAATGAACATCAAGCAGTATGACTGAAGCAATCTAAAATAACACAACAATCGTATTGAAAATAGAGTCAGTTTATAAGATGAACAGCACGGTAAAGACATTTTAGTTGCCATACTATTAGGAAAGAGTTGGGTTGAGTTTAATAAAGAGCGAACTGTTCATTAAGTAGGAGAAAGATTTGTTTTGCAGATAGGAAACATGAGACAGCCTTAGAGACCGACTGAGTCGCTTCATACATACAGTCGTTTTTACAGTCAGCAGAAAAGTGCCGCTGACGAAATTCATGAAATAACCAACAAAGGCGTTGAATATATGTAGTAAACCTGAATCAAGGCCAGGTGAACAACACTAGAGAAATTCTTTATCAGTATAAAGACCATAATACTGATTAGCTTCAATGGCTTGAGGTGGAGTGCAGAATCAAAGAAATGAGTGATAGATGAAAGTCTAAAGCAGGAAGAGAATGCAGTACCGGTTACGAATTGAACCCAGACAATCTTACAGCTCACCAAGTTAATAGCCTGCGATCAGACAAGTCTATCACATCTTAACAAATTACCATCAGGTTAAAATAACATTTTGAGCAGACTGCAACAAATCAAAACTGATGCTTGTTCAATGGAGATGGCCCTGTTTGCTTCTTCAAATGGTCAAAGCAAAAATGTAACACCCTCACCTGTACTCAGTCTACAATACCCTACGGTCATCTAAAACATACTCAAAGAAATTGAAAGCAGCAATCAACAAGAGTGGGTTTACTACTTTGACTGTACAACTTGATGTGTAAACATGTCACACCAACATTTGTTCCTTAAATTAAACTCTGCACTGTATAAGCTTGCATACATGAAAAATGTGGGAAGACAGTCACTGAGAGTGGAAACAACTGAAGCACACTAGTCCTCAAGGTAGCAAATTTTAAGTCCAAGAAACTCTAGAGCGGTTATGTGTAATAAGTATCACATTAGGCAGAGTTCTGTGTGGATGGTAATGTCAAAATTTTGCCTGAGTAACTGATGTGACAGACTGAACACAGCTTACAATGTATTACCTTCAACACAACCTCTAAGTTGGAGGTTTGGAATGGTAAGTGCTTTGGCTATCTGTAACCCAGAAATGAAGGATTTCTGAAGGATTTCTCAATTTTGAGACAATTTTCGGAGGTAGATGCTAAGCAGATCTTACTAGTGAACTCTATAGTAAGGGTTCTCCCGTAAGTCGTCAACAACAGCGCATTGGGGAAGGGTGTTATTGAGCATAGGTTGGGGGTGAGCGGTCTCAAATTAGACATCATGTATGAATGGGCCGAAACCTGGAGATGATCGACGAAGCACCTCCGAAACCATATTGGATGTTCACTACTTTTGTTTTGTGATCTCAGTACTAAGGAAGCTACGTTTGCCAATCGAATTTCACGTAGTCTGCGAAGTCAGAACGATGCACTTTTGTGTTTTGGTGGTCCACAAGAATGTACCCTGACACACTCGTTCAGCCACTTTTGAGATTCGTGTACTATCTATCTTCATTACTTGTATACTATATTTAAATTGTTCGAGAACGTATATATAAACGATGTTTAAACACAAGAGTTTCTTTTCCCAGGATTTGTGCGTCACCGGACTATTGTTTTGCTAAATCTAATCATGAAGTGAGTGGCTGCTGTTTGACATATGAGTTTCTATCAGGCAATTCGGAAAGAATATTACGTATAAAGTCACAGATTACGTCGAGTATTTTCCCTCATAAACACTAAATGGTTTGTTAGAACCACACACAAACAGAGGATCAAAGTGATGATGGAATATAGTTGAATGAAACAGAGTAAATGATAGTTGACGGAAGTAAACGCCTATGGCTCTGTAGCCCAACAGCACAGTTTTATTAGCAACCTGCGAGATAATCATCCAGCCACTGTTTTCTGCCTTCTCTTAATCTACAGTTTGAATATTTTCATTGATTAAACTTTACCATTTAAGAACTTGTCACTTATGCTTCCGGGAGTCAGGGACTGTAATTTAACCTTCCGTTTGACTGAGTAGTTTGACTCCGGTATAACGTAAAAGTCTTGTCTTATTGAGTCCTTCCTGGAACAGTCATATATAGTCAACTGAGCACCTGGAATTATCGGATTCTTCTTGTTCAAAGGTTTTATTGTTGCCAATATTCGAACTCATGTTAACAGTAACTCTCGAGTACAATGAACGTTGCGTAAACCAAAACAGTCAGTTTTCAAAAATCCATTTATCATCTTCACAGAACTGTTAGATAAAATTTAAAAAACACAGTCTTTTACGGCAAATCATGAAAAGAACTAAATAACTTACAGACATATGAAAAACAAATAACTGTAACAAATGTTTTATAGACTGATCAAATTTAGACTAGTCATAGCATGAAGGTGTACAATTCCACTAAAGTTCTATGTCATTTGTTCTTATCAAGCTGTAAGAACAGGTTAGTTGAAGACTTTTGCCTTTGTAATCGGCGAAGTGTGCTGACGTAGGCTACTGGAGTTAGTGCACAACCCCATTTAGCAAGCAGTTGTGGCACATAGTAGAACATGGGATTCAACCCCGGATCTCCGTATAGAATGACGCAGGTGGCCAGGATACCGAGTGGAAGCCATGTGAGACTACTAGTTAACAAGATTCCAGCGTTCACCTGATGTTCAATGAGGGTAGTGCAATGGGAAGGAAAACATGGATCAGGTTGACTCGATGTTTAATAGAGTGCTTACAATACAATACCGTATAATACACTAACATATAAAACCAGTTGTAATCCACGATTAAAGACCCTTGTAAAAGTAAATTAATTCATGTGAGTTTGTTCACCGAGAACAAACAATGGCTTAAAGAAGGTGAAAAACCTTCCCCACTGGATTCATCCGAGGGGAAAACCTGTCAGTATGTTTGTTTATTTAGCTACCACCAGTTTTTCTGCTTTCCACACTATTATTTTAAGAGTGAAAACATTTCAATACAGTTTGTGATATTCTTATTTATATTAAAAACAGATGTTCGTGAGAGATCCCTTTTATGGGTACTTTTTGATCCCCGTCTGGTACTGGATCACCAACAGCCTTGATTTGCTTCCAGAACAATCCGGCACTTTTGTAACCGATTGAGTGGGCTGAGTTGGACGTTGCTTCACTGGATGGCTGCAAGAGCAACTCATTTCGAGTTGTGGACATTTTTTGACATTTTTTGAGTAAACAACTAAACAAGTAGGAATTTTCAAAAAATCCTTTGGCCGCGATAAACAGTAAGGCGTTTTACCGTCATGCAACCGAACATAAAAGAGACAAAGAAAAAAGTGGAAAAACACGAATTCCCCAAAAAGGGAATATGGGATTGGAGCATACTGCTTTAAGTCAGAACGAGGCCACTCGCATCCTGTCTAGCCTCTCCTAATTCAGTGTTCCCAGAGTTGATTCTTAAAACAATCAGGGCGTCTGTGCACATTACTAACCGAATGAAAAGTGCAGACAACGATAACTGCCGTGAGTTTTCAGTGTGTGCGTGGCCTATGTGGCAACGGGTAGGATAGTCTGGACTAATGAATCGAGTATGGCGAAGTAACAGTGATCGACTTAAGCCACCATTCAAACGTAACTGTTGTTCAAGGCAAACGTGGATCTTTCTATTTGCAGGGTATGGCTTAATAAACGTAAAAGGTGACCTCGTAAGTCTCCGAAACACGGTAAGTGGTGAGGTCCGCGGGAATGTGTAACTAAACCATCTACTTTGTGTAGCTAAAAAGCCCGAACGATTAGACCACAAGGAATAACAATACAACGCCACAGATATACAGGGAGACTAAATGATGTTTTAGTGTCAACAGGGATCCTGGTCTCTCTTATGGCAAGTAAGGTGTGGTTGGGTTCACTCTGTCTATTAACATCGTAACATTGAAAACTTGTGATCACGGATACATATGTTATTCGATCCATTGAGTATCTTATGAGAAGTGTGAGCAGAACAATGGTTTCTATCTTGAACGAGAGTAGAACGGTGACCATCTGTTGAACACTGAATTTAAGGAACAGGTATTTTTCACAGTAACAAGCTTTGTAGGACAATTATCACATAAGTGCCATGGAGGTGCCTGCAAGATGGGACAGTTTGCGACGGCTTGGATGTTGTTTTGCTTGTTTTAAGTTGTATCACCGAGCCTCAGACTACAAGGTTAAGTCGTGTTGTAGCGTGGATGGCTGCGGTGGACATCACTGTAGTCTACCGCACCTCATGCACACAAAGCCAGTGGCTGACGAAGACCGTAGACATCACGGTATCTGCAATTTGGCTAGCACTATTGAAGGGCACACAAGATTAATATAGTGCTGGTGAAACTTGGCTCTTAAATGGTTCAGTGTCAACGTATGCATTCTTAAACCCTGGCTCAGACACTATTTTAGTGAAAGAGGAACTCACAAGCGAAAATGGATGAGCGTTCTCATATGATAATTCGGTCGTGCCTAACGTGAGGTCAATGGCGCAGTAGTAAACACGGTTGCCTCATGAACATCGTGTCCGTGGTTCAAGTCTCGGCTGCAGTGGCGATGATATGCACTACTGACTAGCTCTAATGAGAGCGAAACTCGAGTCTAGTGATTGTTCTCGAAAGGGGCTGACTGGATCGTTTATGGGAATGCGACAGCTGCGATCAATTGTGGGTGATGTTCAATCTGTATGAAAGAGGAACTACTTGAGCGTATCGGTGTCACAGGCGCTCAGTCCACTCTGTCAGTCACAACTGTGAACGGGTTAAAACACGACCCGTTGCAAAACTGTCCGCCTGAGAATTGTTTCCTTGGATTGACAAGAGACAATTGACATAAACTATGCTTATTCAATTACGGATCTACCCATACGACCTGTGTCGTCGATAAAGGAGAAAGCCCAAAGATGGTCACACTTGAGGGATCTTCCGTTCGATGAGATACACGATGCAGAAGTGCCCATCCTTGTCGGCTGTGACATACCTGAGGCTCACTGGGTCGTGGACCAGAAACTTGGAAAGCACGGGCAACCCTAAGCAGTCAAATCACTACTTGTTTGGGTTCTTAGCGGCCCACTCCAAAGAAAGCCACGAGAGACTGTCTCGATAAATTGCATCTGTCATGATGAAATTAGTCCGACAGATATTGTCACTAGGTTGTACGATAATGAGTCCACTGATACCATGACATCCGAACCCTCCCTTTCACGTGAAGGCCTCGCAGTCCTGTTGATCATGTGTAATTCAGGGAAGCTGGTCAGTGGGCACTATGAATTTCTTCTTCTATGGCGGTATACGACCATGTTTAAGGGCAATAATTATGCATTAGCCTCGAGAAAATTGTCGTGCCTGCGCAAAACATTACTACAGGGCGAAACCTTGCGTTTGCAGTGTAGCGCGGTCATTAGCAGTCAGACTTGCAAGCGTTACGTGGAAGAGGTTCCTGAACACCAAACTGAGCCAAGTTACACCGAACGGTGGTATCTACCACATCATTCCGTGGTGAACCCTAAAAATTCGGGCAAATTACGAGTTGACTTTGATTGTGCGACTAAGTTTCATGGTCACTCGCTGAACGATAGACTTTATTAGAGGCCGGATATGACCACTAAGCTGGAAGGTGTGCTGCTTAGGTTTTGTGCAGAACCTATTGCCGTTGCAGCAGACATTGAGGAAATGTTCTTGCAAGTGAGAATACCTGAAAAGGATCGCGGAACGTCCCGCTTCTTTTGGTGGCCGGAGGGTAATCTGGACATACCTCCTGCGGAGTATCCAATGAGAGTGCATCCATTCGGCGCTAAGTCCTCCCCGTTCTGCGCTACTTTCGCCCTACAACGACCAGCCGACGATCATGGTCATCTTTTCGATGACGTGAAAAAGAGAGCAGTGAAGAATAATTTCCACGCTGACGGTTGCCGCATGTCACTGCGAGATAGTGATGTCGCCAAGCGGTTCGTGAGGCAAGTTTGTGGTCTGCTTCTGTAGAAAGGTTTTCGACTGAGGAAGTGGGTCTCAAACAGTCGTGCAGTGTTGAACACCATCCCTCCCTCAGAGTGCGCCGAGCTTTTGCGTGAAATCCGGACTGAACCCCCACCGCTTGGACGTAACCTGGGTGTCCAGTGGGATGTAGAAACCGATTGTTCTGTGTTAAGTTTCTCCGTACCAGACAAACCAATCACCACAAGATGCCCGTTATCATGCCTGTCCACTTTGTACGACCCCCTAGGGTTTGTTTCGCCATGGTTACTGTCAGGGAAATGCGTACTGCAAGCACTATGCCAAGAGGGTTCAGGTTGGGACTATCCCGTTAGTGCTGATAACCAACGTGAGTGGGAAGATTGGTACAGTGGCCTACGTAGTCTAACCGGCCTGCCTTCCCCCCCGCTGTATTCGACCGGGTAAAACTGTAGATCCGGAGTGTGTGAAACTACACATCTTTTGTGAGGCGTCGGGAGTTGGTTACGGCGCAGTGATATATGCATGCTTCTGCACGGTAAACGAAGAGCAGTGACCATTACCGTTGTCTGCAAAGTCCAGAGTAGTTCCATTGAAAGCTACTTCTATTCCCCGATTGAAATTGGTTGCTGCTGTTATGGCAGTTCGTGTCTACGAACTGTTGCGTAACAATTTGGAGTCAATGTTCACGCGTGTATATTTCTGGACGGACCCTGTGATCGTACTTTATTACATTACCAATGCCTCTATCAGGTTTATTAAGTTCGTTGCAAATCGAATATGTATACATACTTCGACATCACTCGGCCAGTGGTGACACGTGAAGTCGGCAGACAATCTATGCCTTTTGGAGAAAAGAAGTGACGTAGACCAGGATGAGTGCAGTCGGCACCTAGTCCGCATTGAGAGAGCACGGTGTGAGTCATGGAGAACGGCTTGTGCCTAAACTTATTCTTCAATGCCGGACCCCTGAGGAGCTCAAATAATGAGAGTCATGGAGAACGGCTGTCACTGCATTGTAGTTCCTAGGGTTTGGTGTCGCACTGTAAGCCTGATGTGCCCTGGGTTTGAGGTCTGTTGCCCAGGTAGCTAGTCAGTTTCGGAACCAGAGCTGAGCGGAATCGTCTTTCTCCGGGCATATTTTGGTCGTGTTCGGATTTTGTGTGCCGGTTTATCGAATTTAGAAGTGCAGTCATGTGAAAATCCGACCCAACCCTATTCACTCAAAATGTTTAACCCTGCATATTCTACCACCCCTGTTTCTAACCGCTAATTGGACATTAACCTAGACGTTTTTGTTTTATCGCGTCAATTGACAGTTGTGCAAATAGTAGGTTGTTGCCTGTTGTAACCTACTTGAGTGGTGTGTTCATCACCCTTTTGAAGCTCGGCTCGTCCCCATTTACTGTTCGGAAGAACTCTGTTGGGTATGAATGTCATATTATGTGATTATAGTTCATCTTTAACCTATTTGGCATCAAATTGTAACTATCTCCCAGAAACGATCCGTCGATCGAAACTGTTGGGTTTGTCTACTTACTAACTTTTATAATTTATTCAGTAGTACCGTGGCATTGTGAACCAATCTTGTTTTGACCATTTGGGATCGTTGGTTCATTGCCACGCGTTCTTTAGCGTCTTCGTGGATGATCATACACTATGCACAAGAGTTGATCTTGCTTGAGCCTGTCTTGAGTAGATATGCTCGCCACGGACGGCATGTGAAGTGCAACCGCTTTATCCTAAAGCAAGCGTGTTGACCATTGTGACACCGATTACCCATTAAACATGCCGATGCAAAGGCTCAGCTACATTAGTTTGTGAGTAGTGCTCAGATTGCCCGATCGTCCATGTAGGAGATGGTAACTGTCTTGTTTACTCTAATCGAAAATAACTGTTTCTTGTCTTGTACAGACCCATTAAATGGGAATACTTCTGTCGGGTAGCGTGTTAACAACGATAGGCAAAAGTGAACTAACAGAAACCATGTACCAGCTTACTGTTGAAAGTGCTTGAAATATTTCACTTACCCAAAAGTTCCTAACTGGTGTGATAATTGGGCCGATGTCTACTGCAGTCAGCCGGTTAGATCTGCTCGCCAAATTGACTGGTTCACCCTATTAATACTTATTGCTTTACCAGACAGAAATCACAGGTTTAGAGCAAATTGTCCTAAATCTTGATGGCAGAATATTTTTGCAGATTATAATTAAATCACATATTCAGGCAACATAGAAGTTCGTAATTAACTATTGCTGACAGTGATGGAAATAGTTCTTTTTCGAAAATGAACTGAATCCTTTGAACGAAAATATATCAAATGGTCAAATCTGCGCCGTCTCAACACTAAATTCTCTTGCTGAATAGTCAGGAATTTCATTGGCTGAACTAGAATCCAGTTTCCAGAAACACTTGAAAGGCTTTCAACATCAGAGGAATCTGTACACGTCGGTAGCTAATGACCGCCAAATTAAGGGTCCAATGAAAAATCAGCTGAATGTAAATGGTTTAGTAATTGGAAGTGATACTGAAAAATTTAACTACAAAAAACCAGCTTCAAAAAACCAAGTTTCTCTCACTAATGTGTACAAAAGTTTGAACGATGCCACAAGATAACCCGATTGGTAGCGGGGAAGCATGACATCTATCTGCGGAGTAGGCTTCACCGCCCACATGACAGTCAGAACCAAAGTAAACAATAAACTTGATATTCGGCATCATCTGCAGTCTGTTTTCATTGTCATTATGAAATCACGAATAGATGATGAAAGAAGCAAAGCATTAGAGAAACGAAGCGGGTGAATGGCTCAAACGAATAAATTATTACCATAATCAATACGTTTTTTAGTACAAGTAGTTCCGTATTTTTATGCACAGTGATTTCTGGGTTATGGGATGAAATTAGTTGTAAAACTTGATTGGCAGGCTGAAAATATCAGGAAACACTGGGATATAGGTTACTGAATTACTAATTAGCCTACTGTTTGCGAAGTAAACCAAGGCCAGTGTGTGGCCGTTCCGTTGAATCTCATTAGTATTGTAGACATTACAATCAAAGATTGAAATCCCACTGACTTATTTATCAACACCCCACTGAATACAGACGAAGTATTCTCAGTATCGCATAGTTATAATTACATGGGTTCTCACATTAAAGTTCTTCAATCATTAACAAGCGTATACGTATTTATCTATATGAAAGATGAGTGAATTACATCAAGGAAGTGCCTGCTTATCATGGACTGAAATGTTAACTAAAACACAGAGGTCACACTGGAGTGTGAATTGGAATATACAGTTCAGTTTAAAACAACATCCTTTGTTGATTCTTTTTTCATCCCCCAGTTTTATTCGCCCTTCTTGCAAGGAGACTCTTGGAGATAAATGATTGACCGCAATATATAAACCCGGGGGAAAATTCGTGGGTTATATCAATCAATAATGTCTCATTAATATTCTCCATTCAAAACATATTTCAATTCGTCAGATCAAAACGTCTACTATTTAGCTGGTACCTGAATCGCATGTACTAAATAATGCTCGCCGTTACTTGTAAATGCAAGGACTGATTTTTGTGACGTAACCGGTTATTTATTGAAATTCCAGATAGAAAAGTTATGCACAAATAGTATACCTACCTTTGTACACAATTTTAACCTCTGGTTAAGCGATGACTGCAGTTTCTCCTTCATCGGCATTGCAGGTTGTTTCAACGAAATGCCGAAAGTGTGACGCTGTCACGAGGAGTAAATTTCGGCATAAGAAAAGACGTGAGCACAGTGTAAAGCATATTTCAGCGAAGAACACATCAACAGTACACATAGCAGCGTGAACAAATACTTTGTGTGTAGGCTAGTTTTTGGCCACTTACCAACCAGTTAGTCCAGTTCATATCTGTATTTAAGTCGGATTCCGTAGGTTGCAAGTCGGCGGTCAATGTGAACCAGAGCAAACAGAGCGAGACGATCGCTGCACCAACTGGAATCACGTAAGAGATCAACGTGAGTGCGCAAAGGTAGAATACGGACAACCGATCCTGTCTGGTCATATCCAACGCACAATTGGTCTGGTGTGGCTCCAAAGCATAACTGTTTGAAAGGGATTGTTCAAACAGACCGTAACAGGGTATACTCATTATCATCACCGTCATCACCAAAACCATCAACACTGGGTCAGTGGGTCACACTAATGTTTGACTGCAACACTGCAATAAAAATATTGGAGTAGGGAGAATCATTTTCAGAATGTTTAATGGTTGGCCACAAACAATCAAAACCAACACAAGTACGTTTTGCAAAAACAAACTAGTCAAAAGTTAAATTAAGACAATATCAATGAGTTTGCTTCCTTATGATTTTCATTACATGACATCATTGATTACACTCACTTCTTGAACGACGTAGCCAAGCAACCACAACTAAATTACACTGAAAACAGCTAGCCTTCATGTTTTCAACTACTCTCAACAAAAGATTACGAGAATCGTGAGGACTCTGATTTGACAAACAAGCATGATCTACAGTTCGCTATTTATCTATGGCTACCTTATTTCTTTGCCAACTCATCGACTGATCACCCTGATCTGAGGGTTTGGCTGATTGTACCCAGTGTGATGAACAATGGGTCATTATACTTAATACGTGACTTAACCGCTAAGATATATGCAGTACGAGGGCTTAGGTAGGTGATACTGAACGAGACTCAATCAAAAATGTGTTTTATGACCTGGTTACCTACCGTCTGATGCCGGCCGATACATGTGGTTGTACACAGATATGGATGTCCAAAACCTTTAGTGATTTTTAGTTCACCAAACTACAGTGGTGATGTTTTAGATCCGTACAGTAAAGCTGCCATAATTGTGTTCTTATAACAGAAACCTTTAAGTTTACATGGGACAAAATTGATTCATATTGTAAAACGTTTCTCTAGACTCAGAGCTACTAAGTCAAATTAATCAACCGTACTCATGTCATCCGAGAAACAGCGTCAGAAGTAAATATGCTGACTAACAGACAACGGATCTGCATCCTCTAGGTTATGACTAACATCACTGTTACAGTCTTGGAGCAAAACGTTGCACTTAGAATCTGCAAAGCACGTCTCAAGTGACTGAATAGAACGGGAGATATTAGCTAACATAATTCTTGTCTCATAGAAGTTGCGAAACAACAGTTCCTAGTCGTCAGCATAGTCCAGGTCAGGCGGTTTCCTATCGAAGATATAGCAGATAATCACACTATTTTGCCCTTGAACAATATGAACAAAATGAGGAGAGTGTATAACATCTGATGTAGAATCTGTAGACAACATGTGTTTATGTACCTCATACATAAGGCCATAAAGCCGGAACTTTGATAGGAGAACAACTAAAGTTCTCAACCCAATCTTTTGATACCAAATTCTGCACATCCCAAATCAAGTGGTGGATCAGTACTAGTGTCGTATAAAAAACCAATGTTATTGCACCTCCGTCCCACCCCGTCTCACAAGAGACTTCAGTTCGTCAGATTTATTGACAAACCTAACGTCTGTGACGCTGTCGGTGTTCTCTTAATATTGTTCAGTTCAGCTCAACAGGTCATCGAGATGCCCAACCAGTTATATCGTGTCACGATTCGGGTTTTTCCTGAGGGGTTAACTAATCTTGATTAGCCTTTTTTATGCTCAGATAACATTATCTGTATCAAACGCATCACAGAGAGAACCATGATGTTTACCTGAGTTCCTTTTCTTATTACAGTAAGCATCTGACAGAACTATTGAGAGTGTACGTACGAACTACTCAAGTGATGACAAACAATAGCATTCGTCGTACCCTTCAAAATTCTCTTTTCAGTTTAGTGAATGATGTCCCCAAGAGTAAGTTATGAGCCACTTTATTAATTTCGCTATCATTTCCATGTTTTGTCATTCACAGAACGGACACCAGGAGTATGTGTTAACCTAATCACAAACACAAAATTTGAGCTCATAATTACCAGACTGAATAGGCAAAGAAAAACGGTGCCTGGAAAAAGAGCCATCGATTTTGACATGCGCAGAGTAAATTCTAGGTCGAACATAACCGGCGTGCCTTACTTTTCATTGCGTTTTTACAACTCCTCAATTAGGCTTAATGTCGCTTTGTGTTGTATGAACTGCGTACCGAACATAACATCATGTTCAATAAGAAACACAAAGACGTAAATCGCATTAAACTAAAAGTGAACTTAAGAATGAATCAGTGGTAACCCTTGGAGAGCACAGGAGAAAAAAATGTAAATCGGAAAAACAGGCATCCATTTAATTTAGATCAGTCCAGCCGGAAAAAACGCGCATTTCTGCGTCCGTTTTTTAAGTATAGCAGCACAAACACGAGGTCAGCTAGTAGCAATCAGTGACAAACACTCGGCAGAATAAAAAACGAGAATGTGTAGCGGGGCGTTAGCAATTCTTTTTCATTTCGTCGACCGTTTGTCAAAAAGGTAGTCTGAATATATATACTCAGATGAGTATGGCCTTATCGGGAAGAATGAGGAAGATAGGCAAAGAGAACTAAACTTGGACAACGTGAAGTACAAGTCGTATAATCCTTGCCTCATTATCCATCAGTTCATCTGCGTGCTAGTATATCAGATGGGCGTTTGCGTTAGCGGATGGTCAAACATCTCCGTAAATGGTTAGTTCAATCGATGAAGCGAGCTACCAAACAAACAGACGGCTGAACAAGAAACACGGAGTCAACGAAACGCATCTCAACAACAATTGATAACTTTTCCCCAAATAACACCTTCATAATGTTGTTATATAACATTAACTCGAAGATGCAAGTGATCACTGGAGCTGATTTGATCGGTTAGAAGCAACCAGTTATGTCCGTAAAATATACTCATTCATCATTTCAATCTACTCTAGTGTTGAAAACTTTTCGTCTACTCTTCCCATTGTGGGCACATGCTCGTAATATCTATCGGTGATAAGTTGAATGCCTTCGTAAAAATGAGAATGTACTCCCTGGTTCTCACAAAATAGAGACGAATCAAGACTGGTCTTGCGCACACATACATGTACACATATAACGGTATGCTATGCGACCCCTATATATAAGAACTTTAAACTAAAAATTCGCCGCAAAATTAAAAGTGCACAGCAGTTTGTCTACGGTTAACTTTAGTGAGGTTCAAAAAATATCAAACGTTTGTGGGAGTCGCAGTGACTTCATCTATACATCGTGTGCGCCACTTGAACGAAAGCTTTTGAAATACTTTAGTCGAATTGTAGAAAACCGTTTGACCCCTTGCCAACAGGTCACATCCAGTTCAAGTAGGTGGGGTTAAATGTAGTTCCACGAACAGTTAAAATAAGTGTCATATACAGAAATGGCTCATCCGCGTAACTGACATTGATAACTTGCTTCAAGTGGGCCGGTTAGTCACGTGACGAACGCTATAATCCACTGGACTATACATGTGAAAATTCACCTTTTTTCACTGAAAACTGCAACAGTATAACAGTAGAGTCAACATAGGGTAAGATGAATATTTCGTAGACCAGTAAATACTACTACACATTAATTTTGTTATTTTCTTATTACGGCTTGTTAACAACTACCATCGACTATTGAAAGAAACGTTAAGATGATCCGTTAAAAAAAGTGGTGACGAGTCTAAATGATATCGCATTAGGCATATTATAACCATTTACGTTCTTGTTTTGGAGATCTTTTATGTCCAATCAATGCTTTGCCTCTTCCATAAGATTTCTGGTTTTTCTGCACCTATAGCTGTTTATATGTTCATTTCTTTTAGACTTTAAGACCCGTATGCCAGTTCTGTGAACAACAACAAATAGCTCAGAAAACTTTAGGGTACTGATAAAAGTTAGAAAGCTAAATTATGTCGGTCGTACAAATAAGCAAACACCCAAGATGATATGCCTGTAATAAGCAACCTGAAAATCAGCGGCAGTTCAGAATAACCGGTTTGCAGACAACATAACCCCGTCAGAACAGGTGTAAAGCAAGCAGGACGAAGCAGAGATTTTGACCAATCAAGATTAATGAAGTGCAGAAGTTTAAAACAAGAGTAAGTGTGAAAATGACTCTAGTGAAGAAACGTGTAATCGTAAATACTAAATGTGT
>JTDE01000435.1:241582-254574 GCA_014338405.1 Paragonimus skrjabini miyazakii | reverse complement strand
TTCTCTACACAATATGGTTAACCGATGACTCATCGGTGATATGCAGATTAAGGTTCACGCTGATACGATTAAGACACCAGTCTCGTTTGATAGCAGCTTTCGCGTTCAGATAGTCAGGCAGGAATCATTAGGCTCATATTTCGCTTTTGTTATAGTTAACCAATACTGTGCTCACACACCCCGATAATCTGACTCAGAAAGCTTAGGACATTGGCGATGATTTTAAAGGAACGAGTATGGTATTCATCTGGTTGAAACAGAATAGAAAGATAGGTGGACATCTCTTTGAGCATTGATGCACAAAACCAACCAAGGAATAGAGTAGTATGAAGAAGGTATTGGCTAGCGGACTTCCTTTGTTAGACTTCACTTTCATAGATTTATTGTGATACCTCAAAGAACAGTCAAAAGAGGTCAGCTATCTGAGGTTCATATTTCTATCATTCACAGGGGAAATTAATCAACAGATTTTAGACTGAACTAACAAAGGTAATCGCATAAAAACTCTGTTGTAATGAGAGCAATGTTTAAATAAGCACGTTTATGAGCGTTCCACTTATTACCAACAGGTCCCGGGGATAAGAGTACGAGTTCAGAATACGTCGACCAAAAACTGTAACTAGTATCATTTCAAGCTTCAGTAAATGGGTTTCACGGGTGGGTGGTTTGGGAAGTGGTTCAACGTGTCCACATAGCACTCCAAGTAAGAACAAACAGAATTTTGTTGGCCCGTCTTTCGATACACCGTCCATTTACGCAGTGAAGTCCAGGTGGTCATCGTACATCCGGTATGCTGCATTCGACTGACCCATTTCAGTGGGTGTAGGCTAACACAGAGTAATCATGAAAACACTGTCGGGACCATACATGATCATCATTACCACATACGTATCATGTCAAACTGATAACTAATACACCTATGATATGAAAAACAAAACCCTGGATGCAGTTCAGTATTATGTGCAGTTATGTGATAATTGAGTTGGGACCTGATCTGGTCTCTGGATTTTCTATGGAACACATAGGCGAACAAGTACAGTGACTCCAAAGCTTTTGTGGCGGATGATCAAATGGGAGGCGCGACACTAGGTGGAATACCTCAATGCAGCAGTATGGTTTGTTCAAAAGCCCAGAGCGAGCGAATTACAGACGACTTGGGTGCCAAATGGGCTGCCACTCAGCGGAATCGGACCAGCGGACGAGGAATGACAGGCAAAATACCTGTGACAGAAAACGTCAGCCACAATCATAAACCAAACAAATTCGTACATAGTGTGAATGGAAACTGTCCCCATGTTGAGTAATAAGATTCCAGTAGCATGAAAACGTATGAGTTATATAATAAAGGCCGTGCCTTATTAAACAACTTTTTGCAACATTTTGGTCAAGTTGTCTGTCGTCTTCTTAGCGTTGTCTATGTTATATTTGTTTGCGCAACTAGAGCATGATAACCTTTGTATGTCCTCTCCAGAATAAGATGTCGCGATGTTAATTTCGAGTGTCCAAAGTATTTTTAAGATGACTCAAGAGATTTGTCTGGGTTTTCGTGGTGAATAGGTTGACAGTGTGCAGTTAGGTTGTATGACATATGAGCTGGTTAGATAGTACGAACTGAAAGGACAGTACAATGCTTCAGGTGGCCTAGACGGGCGACATCAATTGTCGCATGTGAGTGGAGTAGGGATCAGATGGTTACTGTCAAAATAACAATAGGGCTATGGATAGATAAATCACACTCATCCCGGTTTCAATACCATGGTTAATCGACCTAATAGTTGGTATTGGGAGTGAATGACTGGGTGTAAAAATTCGTCAGCTGGTGACTACAACAGAAACCAACTATTGGATGCACTTAATCTGTCTCGTTTCAGTAATAGCTTCTGAATAATATTTGCTGGAGAATTGGACTAACAACTATTTCTAATTAGTTTCGGCTGCTCCCGAATTTCACTTTGTTCTATAAATATCTTGTGATCCAGGCTAAATGCTCCATACATGTACAGGATGTTACTTTTCTACCTGACATTAAACTCTGTCTTGCATCCTTTCCTTGTACAGGCTGATAACTGTAAGCTCGTATTATGGTCAGTCAAACATGTTACGCATCCGCTCAGTCATCTTGACTAAAGAAATTCATTGTCGCTTATCTCTCAGTGCCGATGACACACGTGATATTGATAACTATCAGCTATTCCTGAAGCCATTTTTTTTAATTTGATCCTGTGTATGAACGTAACTGGTTTATTCCACTGTTTATCGATTGCGGACCAGCTGTGTTTTTATCAGAAGGAAAAACGGCCCATTTTGGAGCAAATTTACACTGACTGCGTTGTTCACCATTTTGTCTATCTCTGCATTATTCAGGCATTATTCAGTGCGACCGTTTGGTATATTCCAGTATGTTATGAAAGACAGTTGATAAAGAGTTGAACCAAACGGTTAGTTTATGCTTTTTCTACATCTTTCCTGCTATTTGTTTGTTTTGTGAAGGCATCTCTCAATGACCGAGTGCTCTAGCTTACTTATAAGTTCTGATCCACACGACGTACACAGTTAAGCAAGCAGTCAACTTTAAATTTACCGTACATTTTCGAGTGTGAAACAAACTAAGGCCGATGGGTGCAAATTGTTACAAACTAAACACCTAATTCATCAAACAATCTACACCGTGGCGTACCTGGATCAGGTCGCACTTCAAAATGGAACGGGTCACTTATGTTAAACCAGTGTCATCCACATACCCACTGCTCGCCAGTAAAAATGAACATTACAAGAAGTCACGAATAGATAACAATTAACTGTTACATAAATTTCCCAATAAATTCAGTCGGTAATTTCTGCGCATAATGGCGACATAACATAAAAATTCATAGAAAAACTTCTAACTTTGAAGTACAATCCCATGAAGAATTCAGCAGTGACAATTTTCCGACAACGGTGAAAACCCTTTCGATGTACGACATTGTTATATTCGGTTAGTAGATAACAAACGTAAGGTTAAAGTGGTTGGCTAATAGACAGCAAAAAATAACATAATCTGGAACTCTTCTGCCTTCCGAAAGTGAGTTATTTGAATCGACTGAAGTAAAAATTGTACTCTATGCTTTAAACCTTCCTTTTAAAACAGCAATGTAACTGATCTGATCTTTATACACAGAGAGATAACCAGATAGATATACTCAGCTTATTCTTCTGTTTTATTGCTCTAAGTCGAGAATTCAGCACGTCAGAACAGAAAAAGAAAACCATTCATGCAAAATTTATTGGAGCAAACTTACCCTCCAACACCGAGGATAGGTAGAATGGCCCAGATAAAACCGTGAGTCCAGGCACCTATTGCGATTAGATGGTAAATGCCACCACGTAGTTTCCAGTCTTCATCAACCACAGACACGGGAGTATGAGAAGTTGGCAAACAGAAATACGCATCCAGTAAATCAGTTTGAAAGTGCCTAATGATTAGTTAACACTATAGTGTATTTACAACTAACAGGGTTGATAGTTAAGTATGTACGAGTAACCGGTTGTATCAGGAAGTTCGGTCCTATGATCAGTACATACTGAGTCAAATGATGAAGAAAATCTTTGGGAGTGTGTTGTAGCGTAACCGTTGCCAGACAAGAACGGATAGTACAATCTTTGTTTCCTAGCTTATATTGTACTATATTACTGTTTGTAAGGTATGAAACTATATTCGAACTTACTCCTAGTTTAATACATGATTAAATTCGCTCTATTTTGCATATGCAAACATAACTGGCTGTTCTATGAACAACCTTGGCTTAATATTGATTACTAGACTCACCTCAGTATGTCTGTCTGCCGGACTAACGAGACAGACTCATCAGCGTCATTGGCTACATTTCTACGTTGCAAGCCGATGAATGATAGTTTTATAATGATCAACTAAAGTAGTAATAGTTTTCTCTCTCTAGATAATTAGTTGGGGCAAAAAGTGATCGCACCCTTAGACCATAAGGAACACACAGAAGTGATCACAAGGCTCCCAAGTCATGTCGGTAAAGTATGCGTTTTCTGCTAACTTTATTCAAGTATGGTCCTGGTAGCTGTTTAGAAAATTGTGCTCACAGTTTTCGGATTTCTTGTAAAACAGTGTCCTCTTTGCCGAAGACAGTTTACTGTTCGACATCATAACCATTTTGCGTGGCGTACAGGTAAGCGAACAAAGCGAAATACGTCGTGTTGGCTGAATACCTGCGTGCACTTCAAGTCAACTGTCTAATAACTGGGTGCAGTAAAAGCAACGGGCTGATGTGGCCCGTGAAAGACTCGAGTTATTGTGCTCTTCTTAAGCGAACTAACGAGACTTGTTAGGCTACCTAAATTGATACATTGAAGTCTGCATCCAGCTTGCTGCTTGGGAAAGTTAAAAATATTGTGCCAGCGAATGATAACGTTCAAAACGCACCTGAACGGTATGGTTGAGTGGGGTGAGTTGAACATCTGCATCTGAACCGTATGACTTTGGGTGTACTAACGGCGTGGGTTTATTGAATCGTAACCACGGTCGTCTACTATATGGCACAACGCACTACTGGCCTAGGTGCAACACTGAAAGCAAAGCTATCCTAATACCCCTCAACAACTGTCAATTTACATAACGTATTCAAATATACAATACCAAGCAAAGGTAATAGACTGAGAGTATAACTTGTCTTCAAACAACCTACGATGTATAAACGCTACTGTATTCAGAATGTATGACTATCGTACACACACTCGTCAGACAACAAGAAACAATTGTACAATTTAATTCATATGAGACGTAAAGCAAACGATGGACATAGTGTCCAGAAATAGCTATTCGTAGGATGTGGAGTGGGCGATACAATGGCCGACACCTTATAGTTGAGGTGGGATAATATGATGTAGTGAATCAAGAACTAGCAAAAATTGTCTTTTTTTCTTGAGTTCAGATTATACTGTAGAAAATCTGAAAAATTATGTTACAGAGCATTACAACATTGTTAAAAGCGGATTACTAGAGATGTTTCCGAGGACATAAATTTTATGTGATAATTGTAGCGTGTTTCAAAAGAAAACGTTGAGTAATCAGTATGCGCACTTCCACAGATATAAACCAATCAGTCTGGAGCCTGCTCTGGCTAGCCGTTTGACCAACAGAACGAAACGGGGTTATGCTGATGATTCAGCAGAAACAGAATGAAGAATGTTGGAACCGATTCTAAGTACTAACGTCCAACATGAAAAATTCCTAGACATCAGTATGTAACAGAGATGAACGGATCACACAACAGGCAGTGCTGATAAGAAGAAAACCTGCTTAACATTGCAATTTGAAAGGGAAACAGTGACCGAGTTTACAACGCGCTATTTCAGAAAACATTGTTATGTGACAAGTTCGCTTGTGATTTTCGACCCCAAACCGGTCATGCCAATACATCTAAAATAAGTGTACTTGAAATGGCTGTTGTTTTAAGCCTGTTCTTGCAGTTAGCGATAGTGTGTTTGTGTCAGTAGACGTGCTACTCGGAAACATCCGTGAACACTGTCCCCTGTCAGGCTTTGTTTGGTGGCAATGGAAAGTGTCGATTCACTCCACCTGCTGGTTTACCCGGTCGATTATGCTTCACGTACAGACACAGAGATATTCTGTATCTGTTACTGGATTCCACTCATTATATAAAGCTTGTTGTCTCATCTGTGCTGCCAACACTGAAGAAGTTGTGTTTGCCGTCCTTTCAACCAACTTGTCCCTTACTTAGTTTGGATCAGTAACTTAGTTTATATAAATGCACAATGTAAATGTGTGAATTTATCAGAGACAATTCTGTTCTCGGAAAATCTGTTTTCACGGTGAGTGTGATAGTTTTATGAGAGAGACTCCTTTCTTCAGTCCTCATACTGCTACGTTAAAACTGGTGTTCTTAATATTTTATCTGCTGATCATATATGGTTTATTAAATGGGACATTCATTACAAAAGTATAACGGAATATATGTACAAACCAAACCAAGGTATGAGCGGATCACTTGGGTGAACTTTATCGACCACCTTCAGTTGAATGAGACAACCATCTAAACATCTTCACTACACACTTACCAAATTTCCAATCAGCATACTGCAGGATGCATATTGTACAGGTTAGCGCGATGGAAGTTATGCCACAAAGCATACCCTCAAAGGCGTATAGCTGACAGCCAACCATGCTGAAGCACCATCTGCAAGAAAAGGAACGTTCGGTACTATGTGGGTAAGTTCAATAGGTCGGCACGACCCCAAACGTACAGGGAGACGACCGTTCAATGATTGTATGACCATACGTGATCACACGCTGATTATATTGAATATCTGTCTTGAGAGTTCTTGATCCCAACATTCAATTACCAAAGGTATATCGAGAACATGAATTTTTAATGTGATCCTCAAGGTCGCTTTTCCTTATTAAAGTAGTCACATTAACATTCAAGACAGTTTGTGTTTGACCATCAGGTCTTGTTTACTGTACCATTCTAGACAGACACCGGAGAGTTCTGCCAGTGGACGCGTCCAACAATCGGCATCTATGTCTATCGAAAAATTCAAATTACATGTAATGAAGCCTAGGTATGGGGTACTTAAAATGGTACACATGTTAGTCTTTATTGAAATCGTGCTGGCAAAGCCCAATAGTGTAGCCAGTGTTCATGCAGTAATTAACAAACCCCGTTACCAGCTGGTCTGTACAATCGCCCTACAGACAAGGTTTGGAAAAGCGATGCCAACCAAAAGTGTCTAGCATCTGGTTTATCAAGAATTAACCAATAGTCTGTGTATCAAACCGGTCATGCCACATACTTCATGTGCGTGTAATAAAACCTAGAATGGCTAGAACTGTTGTGCATTTTAATCTTTCAGTATAATTTTGAAGATAGAACGACTACTACTGCTGACCCACCAGTCTGTCAGAATTTTTGTATTCCACAACAAAAGTCCTTGCCCTTGTGTTTGAGAAAGTCAGTCGGTTTGGTTTCTTTGGTTTGAGCTCTACTTTTTCTATACGATAGCTGCGAGTTCTCGCTCAATGGTTCCTAAGAAATAATTTGCTTGACGTTTTTCTAGTCAATATAATGTGTATTCATTTGCGATAACATAGACAGTTTACACAGTGTAGTCATCATTTACGCCATAGCTATGAGATTATGTTTGTGAGCAAATGCGTCATCACCGACTTTCACTCACCGATGGAAAAGTGCAGAAATCCCGCCAAACGGAACCATGGCGACAATGCCTAGGTTTGCCAAGGCCAAGTGGAAATGTAAACTGACAAAACCTTCTGGCAAAATCAGATCGAGCTTCATCAAACGCTTTACGTTCAACCCATGAAGCCATACTCCGACGACCCCTGTGAACGCAAGGTATACGTAGAGAAGGAACGTTTCGGAAACCGAATGACTAGTTAAATGTCGTGATCTACAAAATACAAAACAATCAGTGGTCGTGTCTGGGTAGGTGACGATTTCTTGAGGAGGATACTGAGACCGACCTGGCTCTTACCTGAAGCAGTGCCATTCAAATGATAAATCTGTCGTCTGGACTCACTTGAGCTTATAGATAAGGCACCCATTGCAGGCGAAAAAACGTCACTGCGTACAATACAAATTAATTATCCGTTTGCAGTTTTTGCGGCTGAATGTGTAAATCAGCCCCATGGAATAAGTCAAAAGTTGAACAGTGTGCTCCGACCGATCAAAGTAACAGCTTCAGGTCAAAACTAACAGATAACCTGATAACACCATATTGTCTCGTTCATGGTGAATGCGAAGTATACAACTTCAGGACAACATTGAACTACTTAGTTATAGTTACCAGCTTAGATGACTACGGATGCACATATAAAGCATACTGATCAGTCACCTTGTGTCTACCGTATGGTTTGGTGTTTACAAGCAGACGTCTGTGATTTGTGATTAAAGGATCCGGGTTTTAAAGCTGAAGTATCTACCATTATCATAGTGGCTTTGTGGATGCACTATACAAATTCTGTTGACGAGAAAAATGACAAATGAGTGAGTGTGTTTTCACTCATTCATATTTCGTATTTCGGTAGAACGAACTATATTGACTGACTTTTACGATTCTGCTAACATCACTCACGAGCGTGGTGACATAGTGAAACAGAAGAGGTCAAGAGGGGTAACCCAAATAGTCTGGTAGAAGGTGGAAGCCACGCATTAAGTAGGTCATCAAATCACAACCACACATGAAATGCCCGCATCACGAAAACTACTGAATTCTCGTCATTCGATCGAGTATTTCGCGTTCGAAAGCGGTTTAAACTCTCCCTGAATGGGTCCGATCGAGAACCAAACCCTATGTTTCAGGCATAGAAATATTGTAAACCAACAGACTGATAAAGTCATCGCCAGTCGACTCATTCTATAACCAATTTTCCTCAAACTTGGCATCCTGATGTATCGATTTGGTGTAATCGTCTCTCTGTATAATTGTACTTGCCCTATCACTAATTTTTAAAACACGTGTTGGTCTGTTCTTTTTCCAATTTCCTATACTTGGTAGATTCTGATTGAGACTATTTCCCGGAATAACAAGTTATAATTCCTTTATTTCAATGTGCAGTAGGAATTTGTGCTTCATAAAAGACACCAATTGAAACCTTTAAAGTTAACCTCATAGTTAAACTGCATATTCTGACTAACTACATTTACTTAACTGTATTGCCATAAGTAATTCATGTTTTCATAAGTGACTGTAGGTGAATGAAAATAAACTTACCAACCACGAAGAAAAACAGTCCGATGAGATATTGCATCACATTTGGTCCGCTTAGTACTTCCGGCTCCAATGTTGCCGACTGCTTGAGGACTAGTTCTGCGTCCATCCTGGGCAAAAGTGACGAAAACTCGTGAGACAGATCGCAGTAGTCAACCTAGATCGAACAGCGATGGCGCAATGCCACTCGCAATTCAGTCACGTGTGTAGCATGCGACACAAATGTCGTTGTCTTGATGTGTAAGTTAGCTGCGTATTTATCAGACAGTGCGGATGTCGATACCACAGACTCGGTCTGTGTACATGTGTACGACAGACAATCAAAGTTTGACGAAGCAGTCAAACAAAACAATGTACTGAAGAGCACTTGAGCCAATACAAAGATGGTTTGTGTTCGGGGTCACGGACGGCAGTGGGTAGGCGGCTAGCAGGAGAGGTGCAGACTTGGTAGGAGGTAACGTGATTGGTCAGGTCTCGGTGGCTATAGGTGAAAAACATTCGGTTTTGAATATCAGTCTGTTCTGTAGTAGCGTGTTAGCATGGGAACTACCAAGCAGGCCATCACTCGCTGACCAATGGATAAGGTGTTCGTTCCCAATCTAAGTAATAAACCGAGCAGTATGGAGTGTAGAGTCCAGTTTTGTTCAACAGATAATCCGCGAAAATGATGTGGACATTGACGGCGCAATAGACAATAGCGGGAATTATTCCGTAGTTTCCCAGTATATGTGTACAATCACCATGACACTGATAAAGAATACGCTTGTTTTGTACCTTTTGAAAGATTACTCAGTTATACATTAACAACAAGTAGACTGATAGATCCATTACATTGAGTTACACATTAATTACCTCCTCCCATTAAAATGCCATGAGTGCACGTTAGTTTGTTGCATAGTTAAATGAGTTATCGACATAGCTTGCTGAGTCTTTCAAGCTCAACCTCAGTTGTCTTTTCTTCTATGGCAAGGTTATTATGATGCATCTTCATAACCTATTATCCCCTGCTTTTTCCATTATATGGGAATGTTGCATAATTGGTGACCATGTAAGTTTGATTACCATCAACCTCGATCGTTTTGGGAATACCTATCGACCTATTTGACCAAACGACGGTTAGCCTATTAGAAACACCCAGGTTAAATACATTGGTAGCATCACCCACCTGCCTACGTATAGTATCTTACCTCCGGCGATAACAAGGTCACAAACAAAGGAGCTTCTGTTCACAACTTCCACGCTCATTGATGCGACCCGAAGCTATTTGTACTCCAGTCCACATGAGCTACGAATAGTGTAATGTAGTAACCGCGTTGACTGTACACGTAAGTTTTGATCTCTCACTGGAAGTCTGCTTCTTAATAATTCTTGTTGGAATCCAGTGTGTTCCACTACCTCCATATTACGTATGCCATACCTAACTTTAACACTTATCATTAAAAGGTCTGGTTCATTGATGGAGAGCAGCTGACACTAGACTGCCAAGGTTGTCTAGAATAGTATACCAATCTATCCGTTCCTGTCTGACCTCTTCAGGACAAACAGAGAAAAACGTAGAGGACCGAGTCACAGACGTATCCCAACACAAGCGATAATAGACCACTACAAAATAATCCAGATTACAACGTAATTAATAGGACAATTAGGTGTAATAAGGGCAGATAAATCGAACATCAATCTCGATGTGGGTGAATTACAAACAAACCACGTACCTGGATGTTCTGATATACAGGGAGCACTCTATCTCGATGTCTCCCTTACGTTGACAGCATAACGACTTATGCTATACAATATTTATTCCTTTCAAAATGAAGTATTAAGTCAGCCCTTTTTAACAGAATTCCTCATATATACCTCACAGATACTCTGGGAGAGGAAAACACGTGGGTATTTTCTACGCTAAAAGGAGACAGTTTCTCCTTAGATTTTCTCAAAAAACGGTAGTAGCTAGACGAAGAAAGGAGATAAAGCACATATTTCTAATTAATTACTAGTGTTGTGTAATATGCACCTTCGGTTGTAAGTAACGTAGCACGACTCGTGCACTCGAGAACCAAAAGGCGGGTCTCAAAGTCAGAAAGACGAGGGACCAAAAGCAACTATTGGAAACGCATATGTGCACTATTTGTGACGTGTCACTAAATCGAATGACGACGCATTGTTGCCCAGTGGACATGGATAAACGTCAGTCATGCAAAATAGTGTTCGCCTTCGTTGTTCTATGTTTTCAGATACCTTGCAATGAATTTCGTACAATGAAAAACTGTCTAGGCCAAGCGTCTTTCGCGGTCATAACATTACAGCTGAATATCACTTTATGGGCGATTAATTTACCAGTCAACAAAACAAATGCAGGAACTTCAGGTTTTCTATAGAGGACAAACGAGTGCACCGCAAATCAGGTTGTCACATTTTTTTGTTTGATAGGTAGAGGATTCAAGAGGATTTTGTCAAACACTACATGAATTAAGAAATTTCAAGTTGTTTTCAATTTAGGCGCTTCATCTCAAAAAGCAACTGACTAGTGAGCATACGGGTGGGCAGTCACATCCCAAAGTTGGTGTAAACCTAGTGAAGAGGTATGAACACAGGTTTGTACATACCTGTAGGAAACAGATGACGCACCAGTTTTGTATACCTAAATGAAACCCGACACTGGGTAAAAGGTCTACAGATCTTAAATATTCTACCAGAACTCTGAAGAAGACGGAGCCTACAACTTAACATGGTGTTTCAAATTAATTGTATGTGCGTAAACGTTAACATTACGGTGCGAAATCTAGGTACGGCGATGGTCAAAACCGAGCAGATCTGAATGACATTGTTAACAATTTCTCGATATAAATTGTTCAGTTTGTTTTTCTACGCGTTTGCTTCTAAATTCTGTGTAACATTTTGTTTTGGTGTATGTTAAGAGTTTAGCAACATATGATTTGCAGCTGCTGACTGAGTCGTCAGTTACATATCGGGAGCAGATAAATGTTGGTGGATTGTAAGACGTAAGCATCAAACTGAGTAAAAATGAAGTCGAACAGTTTAAGCGTCATTCACTTAGTAAATGTTAGCAGATATTTGCGGAGTAATGATCATCCCGTCTTCAAGCTTATAGGAGGAGTGCAACAATGAAAAAAGACATTTGGCAGCTTCATATGGTGCAAAAAATACGTCACTTGTTAAGTTCACATAAGTTTAATCAACGTTTTGTATAGAATGCTGCTAACCGGTCAATTTTAACTAGGTTTGCTGCAAATTTAACTGTGTTACACCGGCCCCAATTTTTAAAAAATGGTCGGACTTAAACAATGAAATCCTCCCAATTCTGTTGCATAATTAGTGGCATCCGTTTTAAATTAGTCAGTCACAGTTACCGAAACCAAGGAACGCCGGCGTATAACTCCCACGACAGGCGGCTTGCGTTGCACTATTTACGGTGCCATTCACACACCGCGTATGCCGTGGCAACCAGAAGGAATACGATCAGGAGACGTGTGAGTGAGGCCTTCGTGTCCAGCCGACCATTGTTGGTTGCCTAGTTATATTAGTACGAAGGCGAAATTCTTATGTCTCGGAAATTAAGTACTCTGAGTTAAATAGTCATGGCAACAATTTACACTCAGGGGGGTGGTAATAAACACTTTGTAACGGTCCAACACCCCGCGCTAAACCCGATGGCTCGATCTTAGCTACTCATCCCCCCCACATCCGGTCAGGAAACCACAGATCAACTGTCTCACTCACTCACGTAGCCCTGGTCGCAGACACATCGCGCGCTGCACTGGCCAGCGCGTGATTCAACAGGCCCTGTCCACTTTGCACACGCAGGCTCCGCTTGACGTAATCACCTTCACTCACCCGACAGACAGTGACGCCTTCTCCCCTCAACACTGCGAGAGGCAAGGTCAGCTGCACGCACACACGTGCGCATCGACTGAGCCGACACACGCGCGTTAACTTACAGGCCCGTAATGCACGCACATGAAGGCCACCAAACGCGCAAGAGACACGACACAACTTCTGACGCCTCGTCTCGGACGCTGAACAAGTCAACAACGCGCAAAGTCAACGGACACGTGGGCCTGAGCTACACCACAACTATACCGCTCCACATCGCATCCACGTGATCCTATCCCTACAACACTGCCAACACACAGCATAGACCTGGAAACTAGTATCCACACTATTATCTACACGGACATTATTTTGTACTGTACGTGAGTCTCCCGGCTTGTCTGTGTTCT
>JTDE01000435.1:199601-239886 GCA_014338405.1 Paragonimus skrjabini miyazakii | reverse complement strand
TCATCATCATCATCATCATCATCATCATCATCATCATCATCATCATAGACAGCAATACATCAGTGGTTCACACCATTGCACAACTGCCACACAACCACGATGAAGAAAATGTAAATCCATATAGGAAAATAGAAGGAATATAGTGAAAGGTGAGGTGACCTAATCACCAAAACTAGCTACGTCTATATTCAAACATCACGTCCAAGCTAACGAGAAATCTGCAAAGAATTTGAAAATCAACTTCCAAAGTAGACAACTTTAAATGTCGCTGGCACGAAGGATGAATGAACAGTTCCTTTAGATAGGCTTCTTGAATAAAGTATCCAATAAACTAGTTGAAAACGTGTGAACATGAAGGACCTGATGGCGTTGAAAGTTATTGTATACACACCACAGATATTTCATGACTGTAGTACAGGTGGGAAGTTGAACAAATGAAATGTATGAATGCCATTGCATGTTTTGCTTTCATCAATCCAAATAGCGGAATGAACCAATAAATGTGCGAAAGCCTATGTGCTTAATCTTATAGGTGCAGAACTTTCCAACTGTTTACATTTGTGTACTAGGGGATTTACGCCTAATATGAAATGGGTATCACTCACAGGAGATCCCCAGTTTCCTCATTTCCATACACTTTTCGGTCTGTTGTTCATTCATCTTGTTTAACTGCGTAGTTGTAAATTAAACTTTTACAACGTCTGAAACACACGTTTTTTTCGTGTAATTTATGTTTTATTTATCATAGTAAGTTAAAATCGCCTTAATGTATTCGGAGACAATTCTTGTGAACTTTCCAGACATCCAGGAATCTCAAAATGATGTGAAAATGAAGAAGTGTTATTACCGCCCACCTGAGTATGCATTGTTTTCACGACCTTATCCGTCTGCCGCTATGATTATGTTTTCCAATGAAGCGCACTTCTTTGTAAAGCTGTTGATCCTAAGAACATCACATGATCCAAGTCTTGTGATCATTTTGTCAGGTGGACCTCCAATTCTAGACTTTGTTAATAGTGAAATATGAATGTGATTCGAGTTGCGAATCATATGGTCAGAAATATAATTTAAGTTCATCTCAATGACAGCTGCATATCGATGTATACCAAGCGTCATCCAATTGATTATTGTCTCATAACGCGAAGATTAGACGGTTCGATCTCCCGTTCAGACTATCTCTACCTGACAGATCCAAACAAGAAGGGAATCGATCGTGGTGTGTCGGTTTGACAGTGGACATCATGAAGCATAACAAATAATCTAAAGTTATCTAGGAGACAGTTGCATATCGATTTACAACACACACGACCCAGTTAAACGTTTGAATAAATGTTGACTTTGTGGTCAGACTTGCTGGAACGCCTTGTCAAAGTTAGAACAAACTGACGAATTTGAACACTATCCTGTTTGGCAGACTGAAAACAGTGCTGTATGCAATAACGATGCTCAATTTTAAGAGGTTGGACGTTACGTCTTCAAAACTGACATTATTTTCTGAAGCTTGTTCTCTAGCTCGAAGTATCACTTGGATTAAGCGACAATGGTCACCATGTCCTTGTGAGATGACCATTTCTTACCGGAATCTCGTACAGTAACATCTGTTCATTTTCTGACAGATCCTGTGTCACAATACGTTGAACTCTGTGGAACAAAATTCCTAACGAGGCCACGTTTTTGGGTAATTGATGCGAAACTTTTACAATGCATAAAATGAGCTGATCTTACTGCACGAGACTCTGGTACGAAACGGTCACCTCACAAGGTTTATCCAAAAGTATTCTACTCCACAACCTACGCGAGTTCAACCCATTACTGTTCTTCGCAAGCCTGTCTATCTAACTCTGCCTTTCAAAAGTGACAGTGTTTCAGCACTGATAAAACGCCGTTTGGATGCAGCATTCAAGCGCACTTGAAACGCTGTCCGACTGGTCTACGTGGATGAAACGACCTGTGTTCCAACTATGCCTAGAAAGGGCATGGTGTCCATTTTCGCTCAGTCCAATATTATGTACACGTTTGATTGTGTTTGTGGAAGCAGATACGTCGGCAGAATCAGGAGGCACCTCGGCACACGCATTAACGAACACACCGAAATGGCTTTTGAATTCGGGTGTCGGTTGTCCCGTCAGTACCATTACAAAACACCTTCTACAGACGGGACAATCAGTGAAACCGAGGACCGCCTTTACAATGTCATTTAGACCCAAATCAAAGCAGGCCCTCAATATTGCGGAAGCTGTCTCAATACATCGGTTGGATCCCACTGTATGCGCCCAAAGACAGTTGGTGACTAGCCTTTTACTATGTTAGTAAGAATGCAACTGGTACTCATTGAATCGATTTTACTTTCGGATTTTTTCCAAGCCCGAATTTTTGGACCGATGTACTTTTCATACAGTTCAACAACTATTGGACCACCCCTCCCTAATCCATATTGTGTTATCTTTTTTTAAGCAATGTGAATCGACGTGCATCCTTTTTAATTCTGTTTGATCTGTGTAGATTTTTCAACTACATCTCACTACTTCCATTCAACCTGTATGGATTTTCAACCACTTCTCTCCTTGGGCTTCTATTACCCTTTGGACCCTCAGCAATTCTAATATTTTACATCAACGTTATGTTTCTTGTTAGTGAGTACGATTCGGTTGCATCTTGCTGCTTCTGCTCTAGTCACCCGACTGACCGTCTTAGACATGACTAGATCAATTTCGCCTAGCTGCTTGCTTCCCCCGCTATATGGCGTATATTTTAATTTATCAAAAGTAACCAATGAGGTGCAAACGAAATGTCACTACGCAAGATATATAACATGCTACTGTTGCCCTTTTCAAATTTATCAGTGTAAACCAATGTTTCAAAATTTCACGTAGCATTTGTTTTGGGAAATATTTATAATCAACAGTGGTCGCAGATAACAGAATATTCTGTCTGATTTTATTCGTGAAGCAACTCCATTGTTTTGCGTCAGTAACAGCGTCGGCTTGCTCCAATCCGGCGTCAACACAACTTACGGTTCCAGCAAGTTCTGTTGCAGCACGGATTATTGGGCCTTGTTTTTTTTATGAAAACTCTATGGTTAAAGTATCTGTATGCTGAATCGTTTATAAATCAGGGCATTTCTACTTTCGACTGCTGCAGCAGAATGATGTACCAGCTTCAGAGCAACTAGTAGTGCTTGAGTACGTTTGGTGTGAGCAGGATGGTGCTGGATCAATGTTGACTATGTGTATGAGAATAACAGAATGAAACACTCGGGTTACGCTGGACTGGTTGCTGTAGTCTAAGAAAATGGCCCCCAAAATCGCCAGATTTTACTCCACCAGATTTTTTATTTTGGGGACACCTCAAACACAGAGTCCGTAGGGAACGTCCGCAAGTATTGCAGGAATTTAAAAATGGCTATACTCTTGGAATGTATTGCAATCACTGAGCCACTTTGCAACGTGTGCCGTCATCATGCTGGAGAAGAATGCTCTCTTGTGAGCAAAACCAAGGACAACATTTCAAATATCCCTTGTTAGTATAAGGTTTTCATGCTAATGCAGCGTACAACCTAGAATGGTCGTTAAATCACGCAGGAACCATACCTCATTGACGGATGGCGATTAAGGTAGCAATGTGGAGGATTAGGAGAAACAAATATCGATAGTGAGGCATATTTAATGTTCCATAGATAAACCATTTACAGCATACGGAATACTGTTAGCTCGAACTGGCTACATTTTTCTGATTTATGCATGGATGCAATGTTGCACGAATTCAACACTTTGTCGTCTGAATACAGTAGAGTTAAAAAGCAGCAAAGTTATATCTGCTCCACACAATTTCATTACACACAAACCAAAACGTCATCCGGTAATATGACTGTTCCGTTCCCCTGCTTCAGTCAGACCTGGCTGAATTTATGGAGTGTACGAATCTGCCAACTATCGTTAAAGATATGCTGCTCTACCGGCATGTCAGTAGTATCGCTGCTATATGGAAAAGAAGTTTTGTCAATAAATACTGTGAAATCTACAGCCATTTGCAGTAAAGTCCACCAGCAAAATAACTCATGCTTGTTGGTATCGGAATATCGGAGCTATTATTATTGGACCTTCCGGTATATTTCCAGTATTTTGTCTATAGGCTTCGATGTGTTACTTTTGTGAACGGTCTGATGGATGTTGTTTTGGGGACTGTTACACGTAACCAAAAGTTCAGTGAACTGTTGTGCGCGGTCGATCACTTGTTCGCAGGTCACTAACACCGCCCGTGGTAACAAACTCCCTCAACAGCCTTCGAACGGAGTTATGAGCAACCGATAGTGTACCCATCAAATTTGCCAGCGGCCTCCTCCCCCACCTTCACTACGAGCCACATAAATAAAACATCATCTAAATGCAATGCTCATTTTTCGTATTCCAAACCCGTAGTTCTGGTATTTGAGAAACTGGCATGACATTTCATTCAGATTGAGTTATGCGCAGGTACCATACGGCCAATCGAACTGAACAAAGTGTGATCCAAAGTATGTTAATGTCCAAATTACAACAGGTTTCTAGAGAACAAACCAGCCTAGCGTGACAACTATTTTTGAACGAACTTTCCGTTTTGATCTGGACAACGCATGAAGTCCCCATCACCATGGCAAAATTTCTGGTTGAAATAGTCGAGAGACGCACTGATACGTAATATCAGTATCAGTATCAGGAGCCACATAAATGGGAACTGCGTGTGCTGCTTGTCGTTTTGACAACACGGCTATGTGACATCACGTCAGAGTTTGTAAATAGTGCGCTGAGCCTAAAGCAGCATGATGTCTTATTCTCTACCGGGAAGTTGTTAGTATTCAGTCAACCCTCCCTAGTTAGTAAACCTGTAACTTTCCGGAACGCAGGTCTTTATTATTTATCGTTTCATGAAAAAGTAATCGTCATAGAACAAACCGTTATGAAAATATCGTATTTTTGCTTCGCTTATTTTCACCTGGTGGTGCATGCTTTTTCCAAGCTCCGCTTTGATTTTCAAACGCTAAGGCGCTTACTGAGAAATCAACAACCACGTTTTAGGAATCGTGGACCGTGGCGGCGAGATGCTAGGACGTTACCGTTGAGCCTTTTGACCTGAAATGACCGTAAAACCCCACACCAACTAGTCTGGATATGGTTGTGGTTGTTTTGAGGCTGTTCGCTAACCTGACTCCGTTCGTGGGACTTGTTTTTAAATAAGGCCTTCTGGTCGGCCTTACAATTAGAGTTCCTGTGGGGTGTTTTGGACTGTGGATGTTGACAACGGGTGTTCAGTTAGGGAGCAAACGTTACACTCTGCATCGGATTGCCAAATTCTTTTATCCGTCCACTATGACAGCGTTCTGTGTAGACCTGACCGAGTATGGTTAACTAGTGACCAACGGCATTCTTTGAAACTTTCTGTCTGGGAACATTTCGTTCTCATTTTATTATCCACCTAGTATGTAGACACAATTATGAAGATGAAAATCTCAGATTTAGTTAAGTCTGATTGATTTGTTGAACTCAGCAATGGACAAAGCAACTAGACTGGTAGTGGCCTACTGGAAAACGAAGAAGGTTGCGCAAGATAAATGGGTGGTTATTACCAATTTTTCGTCGTCTAACCCGGAAGAATTACACATCTAACAACCCTAATTTGCTGTGCTGAATTTTAGGTTCAACAAGCGACTCGCACGTAGTTTGATATTTATTTTGCTTTCACCAAGATAACGATAACGTTTGTTGTTTTTAATTAATCCTAAACTAGCTTTTAGAATGAAAATCCAGCATCATCACGCAAGATTTGCGTAGTTAAGTAACACCATCCATTCGTAGTTATTTAATTCTCACTGATAATATTGAACAATGTTATTTCGCAATAAGTGAGCTGCAGTATGAAATCTTTTGAACAACGTCGATCGATCACTCAGTGCGGCTCCTTACTGATTTAGTAGTATTGTAATATTCCATATTAACATATTGCACATTTATTCGACCTTTGTATCTATCATCATAAAAATCAATTGCATGCTGCGCTGTTTCGGAAACCGACGACTGTTTACGATTGCTACAATCACGATCACGTGACGACGACTATTGTCCAAACAGACTAACGTGATTCAAATGTATCCTAAACATTCTTGCATTTTAAGTGTACAATTAGCTGCTTGTTGGCTGAATCAGACGAAGATAATGCGCTAAATGAAGTTGAAAACATTTACAGCTAGAACCTGTGTTAGTACTACGATAAATTGGACCCGCTCCTTTGTAAAACTTCATTTGAAACTATGGTTCGTGTTTTGTTTGTTTACTGGGACCATCTCGTTGTTACGAGATTAACTTAGGAACAGAGTCCAAATAACAAATCTCAATCTACTTTCCCTCACTATCATCCCTGATTCAAATTGCTCGTTCGGTTTCTCGCTATTCGCTACAATATGTAATCACCAAAGTTGAACGCTGTTGTTTACAATGACTTTAAAGAACCGCTGAACCAGCTGCGATAGAAGTACGTTTGAAGTGCTTAGATGAGCCAGCCAAAGAGGCCAGAATTGTGGAGACAACACTGTTTGACCACAAAATGATAAAACATGTTCAGTCGTTCGAGTTGAAAGTGCTAATTTAAAGGATGACCAAAAACGATACTATATCTACTTTGTGTTTTGGTATTAACTGTCTGACCTTACATTATTCGCGGCATGTTAGGTTTATGTGGGTAATGGTTATAATAAACTAGAACACTTTCAACAATGACACCTTGTACATGTCTTAAGCACTCAACATACATCACAAAGATGTTCACAGAAGAGATTTACAAAGAGAACAATGCAGGAAGAGCTTGAACCGAGTGTCACTGGTACGTAGTTCGATTCTCCAATAGATACGGCTAAGGAACTATAGTGGTATACCATACTTTCCAATCGGGTTCTATTGGTTAAATATAGTGACGGTTGGCCAACTTCTCCACAAGGTTCATAAATATCAACATTATTTTGTGACTCAAGCAAACTGAGATAGTTGTCCCCTAGCTTCCGAAGATATGAGAATGTGATAAGTAGAAAATCCAACTGTCGGAGAGGAGAGAGGACATGAAGTATATTATTGACTTGACTTGACAGGAAAAACGGACATTGTAGTCAATATGAAACAAATGTAGGCTAAGTGTAGGAATAAATGAAGAGTTACGACTTGACGAAGAACTGGAATACATCATTGGTCACGTGCTCGAGTGGCACCAAAAGAAAAGCAACGATGGCTTTCTTCATTCACGCAGGGTAAGAGAATGCGTAACATATTGATTTGACTATAATAGGGGCTTGAGGTTATTGATTTCTACAACAGTTCATAGATTCGTATAGGGGAACATCAAATAATTATGTATTCTTAGTACGGAGTTTAATTTCGATTAGGACAGTGCAAATTTACACATGTATGAGACGTGTAGCGTGGTTGGATCACAGTAACGCGCTTTGCCTGCGTTCCCGTCAGTCGAGCATTTGAGTGCAGATTTGCTAGCTTTGTTTGCGCCCTACACACGACGGATGTGTTTTCTCACTACGTAATGGACTAACCAATTTTTGTCTATCAACCTACCCATGCGCATATTATCTGTGAGACCCGGTTAGTCACTGACATCCATAGGAACCCTTCGGTATATCTCGAACCGACACGGAGGTGTGCGAGACATATTAATACGTAAATAATACAGATCACCGAGTGCTTCAACGTTTTCTACTTTGTGCGACGCCCCATTCGTGCGCGCTTCGCTTGTACTCACTTTGAACTTTGAAAAGACAATTGCAAAACGGATGATTGTTCGAACTTATAAGCCGAATAATGGACAAGATAATAATCAACCTAAATCTAACTATTCTCCTAAGTGAGGTCCGTTTTGTTGCAACTTGCTTGTACACAAGTAACTTCAGCTCCATATGTTGTGTGGGTAAACTTCAGAAAAATCTAGATCTCGGTTGTTCTGTAGCAAACATAACAAAGGTTCTCCAATACAATTTGTTGAGTGACCAGATTTAGTGAACTACTTTGTAATATCTCCCTTGACTACTTCTTTTTAGCACTTAGAAACGGTTCCGGGAAATGCATCAATAGTCCAGTATGTAGTATCTTCAGTGTATGAACCAAATACAAAGTAGTTCATAATAACGTTAGATTTGCTGGGTGCAGGTTTTGCATGTCTTTTCGAAGTTGACGATATACGGGCGGTTCAGTATTTTGTTAAATCACTGACCCATCGGAAGCTCCGTAGAATTATTCTTATGTAGTAGTGGCATGTATCCCAGGTTGACGAGTCCATGTGGAAGGTCGCTCATTATTGGCAAACAGGCAGACATGCCTAATAAGCCTGAGTTCAAAATGTGGACTGCACACGGATGTGCGCTACGTATAAGCTGTAAGGAGTGAGTAAAACTAGAATCTTGATGTGCTCATTAAAGGGAACCAGGTTGGAGTTCTGTGAATCATGAAGGCTATAAATGAATGTGTATTTTGTCTAAACACCACTTTTGTATTCTTCTCTTGTCAGTTTGATACAGCTGTGGTGAGCATCAGCAGGTAAGTCTTTCCAAACGTTTTTGAGAACAATGACGTGTTACTGAAAGGTAGTTGTCCTGACGGCACTATCGTCATGTACAGGAAGCAAACTGGACTGGCCCCCAATAACGGAGATGAAAGTGTTATTCACTTGTCTACCTTTTAAATGTCTTATCTTAAAAATGAGATTAACTCGTCATCTTCAGCAGACTTCCAAATAAACACGTCCTGTAGCAGCACTACTGTTAATGGCGCTTGACAGCGGTTTACGTGTTCTAAATTACTTCACGATAATATACTTGTTCTCTTGCCGTTGTGCACCAGAGCGTGCAGGCCGACCGACTAGGACCAACTGGTAAAACATAGGTCATATTTGATTAGTTCAACCAACACGACCTCCACTGTAGTGTGCGCTCACGTTTTTGTTTAAATCAGTACGCGTTCCCTAACTGTCGTCAGACTTCCTGAACAATTGTAGCTCCTTCATAAACTTGTCGGGCAATCGCCAGTTCATCTCTAACCCAAATCTCATGAATATCGGCGTTGTAATCAGTGCGGACAGTCCTATCTTTGTTTAATGTGTATGCTCGCTTGACACAGATGGATATGTGACTATCTTTTTAACACAGTTTCTGTGGTGAAACACGCAATTGTTTTTTTGCAACTAAAGGTAGTGAAGACCGCTTGTCTTTCATTTTGCTTCTTCCTTGCCAAGCGTATGGTTTTTTCGAACCTTTGATTTGTCGCATTCTTATTTGCAACTCTTATGAATGTGACTGTGTATACGAGGTCAGAAAGCACGACTTCCACATGTTACTAATGACGGGTGGCATTCCTGTCCGAAGTAGACAGTCACCGTGATCGAAACTATTGAACACACGCCCAAATGTGTCGTTACACAAGTGGTATGTGTCGCTCTTCTGGGGGTTACATTAACACACCTCACTTCCGGTGTGAACTTCAACGGTTTGGAGGCGTGTGAGCAAAGTGGGATTTTGTCTATTTCAACTCATTCATACCTGCATGAAACAGACACACACACATATTTTATTCATGCGGTCTTTATCGACACTCCGAACTAAACAACTTGACTTTCCAATAGTAGAAAAAACCATGTTTCCTTGAAAGCTGATTACTTTGTTTTATTCTTCAGAAATGAAAGCGGATATTCTTGAAGTTCACTGGGTGGCTCGTCCACCGACTTCATTATCCACCGGTTGATCAAGTTGTTTCTTTTGTTTCAGAGCTGTGTGATAGAAAAAATAGGGAAATATTGATTGCATCTTAAATATAAATTGAGCTTCACTGCAGCAGTTTCGTCCAGCTTAACGGGACTGAATCACATATTACGTTTCAAATTATACAGTATTTTTTGTCAAGCAGTGGTCATTTGTGGTTATCAACAAACCCGTTATTTAGCATGCCGGTAATCAGGCTCAAAATGCAATCATGTTACACCAAGACTAAGAAGTTTTACAACGAGACATTTTAGTGAGACATACAAATAAAATTGCTGTTGACAGGTTCGGCCAATACGTTTTAGCGTTAAATCTACAAGTTTGTCCGTTTCCAGTGAAACTTCTGCTAATGTAGAAGGTCATTTCTGTATCGACTAATTTCCGCACTGTGAAAATGTTAGATAAACACTTTAGGCGACACATAGGTATCTCTACATTCGATTACGCAAATCCAGTAACAGTTCTACGTCCATAAAATGCACCGCCTGTACTATCTGCTTGAAATCTATTCCATAACTGCTGGGGACCGTAAAACTGAAATCGAATAATGACGAACAACTTATAGGTTAACTGATCAATACAGTAAAGTATAGTTTCGAGACCGCAACCATTTGCAAGTCTAGATAATTGCAAACTACTCAAATGTATGTATGTGACGACATTCACGTTTAAAGAACTGAACGGATAGATGATGTTACAGGAATTTGTCAAGTTTCCTCCTAGGGTTGTAATAATCAGACTGGTGAAAAAATCCATTACACATCACACCGGTCTTCGGTAGGGTGTTATTGTGTTCAAATTTGGAGCACCTTAGGAACATCTTATCGGTTGAGTAAGTGTGCTTATAAACAACAGACAACAGATATTCACGGATTCATAGTGAACACTGAGTTTAGCTGATATATCAGGTTAATTTCAGAAATCTGATAATCAGCTGCTTCGTGATCCAGATTCATTCACTTTTCCGGATAACGCTGATATTCGTTGACAGTCGGTGTAAACGACATGGAGGTCACTAGCTGCAGAGACAGCTTAAGTGCTGTTAATCAAAGGCTGCGTACAAAAAGTACCACCGAACAGTCTAGTTAAAAGTGTGCAACCATTAGATGAAATTACAAGTTCTGAGGGTAGGCAGCGGATGCCGATGCGTCTCACAGGTTGCGTTCAAGACCATTAGGGCAAGCACCGTGCAGTCGTAACGGGCTATTCAATGTGTTGGTTACCGAAGCCAGAGTGGTCCACATCACACAGTTTACAGAAATGATCATTTCTGGTTATTGGGAGAATCTCATTCCATTAGATAGTAGTCCATTATTTACAAACTAAGCTGGTAGCGTAAGAAATACAACTTTCTTTGCAACCCTATCATCATCATCATCACCACCACCACAAGCAGCAATACATCAGTGGTTCACACTGGCGCTTAACTGCCACACAATCACTAAGGACAATAACCTATGTAGGAAAAGGGAAAAAAGAAAGAATAGAAGAGAAAAGAGACTTAACTAGTAAAAATAGCCACGTTTATATTCAAACATACAAAATCAAGGCGCCTACACCTTGCAAACAAACAACCGAGCTGTAAGTGAAAGTAAGGTGTCATCAACAAGAAAGTTTCATTAAAGCTTTCACTACTCCGCGTCATGAAATGCATTCACTTCACATACTACTCGGGCAAACAGCGACAACCTTCACGTCACTGAACTCGGTTAGCCGCCATTTCACCTAACACCTCCAGCCATCGACTCTGTGTGTCGCTAGGACCCCGGCCTGGGAGTATCAAGTTTATGTTTAAAAACTGACCGAGTCTGCCTTGAAAATTGTAGGGGGGATAGTTTAACAATAATGCAGAGACAATTGTTACTTTCACATGTTTACCCACCATAGGCAGTACTTCTTCGATGAGCGCAAAACGTTCAAATAAATGTGTGTGAACGACAAAGGAGCTTTTCAACGCATTAGCGAGTACGATTTACCTTGGAGCATCGGGCGTTTATCAAATGCCAGAGGACTGTTTTACTCCGAACGGAACTGTTGCGTTCAGTAGGTAGGTTTATCTAAACCGAGTTTCTCGGAATCAAACAATGACGCCTACATACGCAGGACAAATCAGCGTTTGCATCAGCGTATGGCGGAGCACATTTCTAAGTGGTTATCAACTGTAATCTCAAAAGACGACCTGCCGACTGTAACAAGCTTGAAGACCCCGGCTTCATCGATCGCCAAACACACCTTAGCAAGCGGTCACTTAGTTGACCCTGTCAAGTCGTTCGAGACATTGTTATATAATCGCAACCCAAAACTGTTAGCGATTAGTGAGGCAAGGCCCATCAAACAGCATCGGCCAGTTTTGTGTTCGCAGAAGGCTTCGACGCAATCAATCTCCTTGCCGTGGAATTGATTAACCTATTACAGTATGAAAGGGCAGAACTACGTGGTTGGTTCGTTCAATTGTTGTTGCTATACGCAGGTTGTATAAAAATTGCTAGTTTTACGTTGGCGACTGATGAGAGTAAATTGAAATGTTAACATTTCGCGATATATGTCTTCTTTCTGTTTTGACGAAATGGATTAAGGGGACTCAATGTTTTAAATTGAATGAAGCCAGCAAAATTATTTGACATATTTCAGCAAGCAACACGTTTTGCAGATGGGGAAGAAAAAGGTTGTGTTATGTTTAGCCACAACGTCTTAACTAGTTAATCATGAGCAAGGATACATGATCGTAAAGTTTACACTTTTCATTATTTACATAGATGCACAGTTACAGTTTCTCTGGTGCCAGCCCGGTCGATCAAGGAATAACTATGTGATCACGTTGGTTTTCGGGCCTGTCCAGCAACACATCAGTAGTTCATGCTGATATAAGTGTTTCATAAATGGAGAACAAGGCAAGAGGACTTTAAGATGAACTACACGGTCCACCAGAAAATCCAGTTGAAAAAGCACAGTTTAGTATTAAGACCAAGATTTCGGGTTACTTTACAACATAATTCTACATCTGCAAATTAGGACTGTCCAATTTTCTGATAATTAAAGGTTGGGCAAGGAATAAACTTGCCCTCTAACAAGATCGGACGTTGTTACCGCGAAACCATTACTTGGAGAGTAGGACAAAATACTAGTAGTCATGATCAGGTTTATAGGTTAAACTTCTAAATGAGAAAAAAAGTTGTTTTTATTAATGGGAAAAATACCACTTTCCCTTTAAAACAAAATGTTCTCAACATTGCCGTTGCATTAAGTTATTTGAGCAGTGTGGTGACATTCTTGTTGAAAGTTTTACTCGCCGGTTAAGACGATTCAGAATAATTAATCTTCTTTTGACCTATTTGTTTTTTTCCCCATTTTTCTGTATTGATACTGAGCAAGCACAGATTTTCAGTCTTTCATATTATTAATTGCAGTAACTGTAGTTTAAAAGTAGTTTCTGTATGCTACAGCATGAGCATGCATAAATTTGAAAACTCGAATAAATAACTCAGATTGAACGCAATTAAACGTAAAAGCCTACCAGCCCTGAGGATTTGATCGGCCAGATCTGGAAAGTCGTTTGCGAGGGCCATATCAGCTGGTGATTGTCCGAACAAGTTGTGCCTGACTAAATCGGCATTATTTTCGTCCAGCCATTCAAAGGTTTCTGTGGAAAGAGTTGAAAAAGAAAGGTATAATGAGCAAACTCAGTCATAATCATATCATGATGTTAATCATGAACTACGTTGTACTACGGCATCAATTCCCGGTATCAGATAAATTTATGCAGCAATCTGGCGGGTGGTTAATCTGGTAACCTTCTGATGAGTCCACTGGTTTGTTTATATAATTTCAACTTGGGTCACATGTGGATAGTTTCATCTTATGGTTTCATAAGTTTAGTATTACTTGAAGTGGACTGCAGATTTTCGACTCGCACAAAATGTTCTCGTCAATCTTACTTCAAAAAACAAACCACGCTTGAGTTTTACCATTGTTAGAACTAGTCAGTAGCAGATATTCTTGTTTAGTTTAGTTTAGATTTTTATCCATCGTGTGTTGTGTGTAACAACTGACTAGAACATAGGACATCGTATTACGGTTGTGACTGCAAAAGGTGTTTGGCCTACGAGGTTGTTTGTTGTATGGAATTCAGTACAGCTTATGTTAAAACATAGGACAGCTTATGCGTGCACCCATTTGCATGGTTGATGTGTAATCACAAACATTAGGCAGCAGTACATCGTCATTCGTCTTGGCGGTATGTACCCCATAGTGCGTACACACAATTCTAATTATCGGTTCGGGCCCATCATCATCCTGGCGTTGAGGTTTGCTCATTAGTCCCCGAATATACGTACTATACTACTCACAAACGAAGCTGTCAGTTGTACAAAACGACCATCTTGGAAAGTTGGTCTTTTGATTTGGTTATTGAAGTTTCATGAGGCAACTGTGTCGACCAGTATACTATTCACCTTACACTGAACACAACCAAACCATTGTGTACAAACTCTCTAACAAGATCGATGCCTGATTCTGTGGCTTCTTTCCGAAAGTGGTTAACCGTAAATTTCACCGGGATACAAAATCTACGCTCAGTAGTGAATGAATATAAAATTACATCAACCTGCTCCCTCACTACTTATCGCTGTGTTTTAAAGTATGTAGAACCTACACTCCGCAAAATGCGTGTTACATAATATTTCATAAAGCGATCAATTCAGTTTGGATACAAATCCAAATCTTCAACGCTGCTACGAGTTGGTTGTCACTGTTCGTGCGTAGCTTTGAAATTACTTGTTAAGCTCATGCAACTACTCGGCGTATATAAGTAACCAAATATGTGAAAATATTTGTTGGCGTGGATAAAGTTCTGTTGACAATGAAGACAGATAACTGGTTTGCGGATAACACGATGGTTGCAGTATTTCGTGAATCCGACTTATTTTAGGGTAATTTCAGAGTTGGATACGGTGTGCCTTCCAGCGACAATAGTGTGAACGATCTTCAAGTCGTGTGAACTGTATCCCATGTATGTAAAAACAAACTTGGTAGCGTTTGAAGCGCACATGGCACACACGGTTTCTGTTGCTGCTTCGAATTCAATACAATGTTAAGAATTTGCGTGCTCATGAATTGATTTTTAGCGCTGCCGGCTATGTCAATATGTGATAGACCAATAGATTAATTTAACTCGTCTTTGTAAAAATTGCGAATCAATGTGATACATACCTGGGGTTTTTGAGTTTGTGGACAGGATTCATAGCTCAACTGTTGGTGCATGTACAACATAACTCCGACCGTTTTCTATTACTGATGTATATTCAAATGAGTTTAGCAAGTGAAACACCTAAATTGCAGTTAAAATGACCGGGGCAATTATATTGAAAAATACTTTGATAATTTATTACAAACAGATTGGTCAAATTTTTCACCGTATTGCGTATACATCGTCCATTTTGTATGCAGGAATTTACAAAAACTATTTAAGTAACACTCAGTTTGGTGGTGGATCAAAAGTTTCATTCTATTGTTGTCTAAACTAATGTGTTTATTGACATTTAGGTATCCCCTAAAGTCAAAAACAATTTAATATTTTTCGTCTGCTATAACAATACATATATAACTGCAAGAGTTAAATGCAGCTTTTGCACTCAAGCAAATACTTGAGTAAGCTCTGTCCACGCGGAAGGTCAGTACTTGTAGTATAAACGCATTTTGGCTAGTCAATAGAGCATATGTTTTCCGCAACTGGAATTCGAACTCATATTCATATGACAAACCAGTAATGACCGTTGTGCCGTTGATTTTACATTAAGCATGACCGAATAATCCGGTGTAACCGTTCATCTACCCTCATTTACTGCCAATTTTCAGGCTGTTGGACTATCTCTCGTGTCAACAAAATAACTGTCAATCTTGTTTTCTTTTAAGAAAATTTATGTTAATCACTTGACTAAGGCAGTGAAATACATGCTAATTATCTCGAAGTTAGGGGCACAGAACAAAAAACTCACTTCCTTGAAAGTTTTTCTGCATCCTTTATCAGCTATACGCATTAAGGGACCATAGTTAGACAATAAATAAATAACAATCGGTCATAAAACAGGACTGGACACATAGAAACTGCGTAATGCTAACTAGTGGAGAATTTTCGTTGGTATACCCTGAAGATTAGTCGCAGTTTGTCGCAGTCAATATAATGCGAAAACCTAGCCATGGGGTAATCGATTGGAGTTAAGATGACAGTTACTATGTAACCTCACACTGCGATCAGACAATCTGGATGTTACTCACAGGCGACTGTGGCTGGGCGTTCGCATATATGACGATTCAGCTTACTCTTCTTGGACATCCTGATTAGACACCGTTCAGATGGGTCTGCAGTACGTTTAGTGTATCGCAAGCCGATATGGACGTGACAGTACGTGAACTTAATTAGTTTTCAAGTTGAACATCACCCACAATTGATCGCAGCTGTCGCATCCCCATAGACTCTCCAGTCGGCACCTTTCGAAAAGAAGCACTAGACTCGAGTTTCGTTCTCATTAGAGCTCCTATTACCTACTAAAGGTCAACACACAATGTTTTTCAGAGTGTTAAGAATATGCGTCCACCATAGACGAAGACGGTGTTGGATGAAGCACTTCGTGCTAACAATCTCCCGGAACGTTTCACCCATTAATCCTGTGGAAAATGCAACTATGGTGACAGTTTTGGGAACGCTTTTGGAAAGATCGTCAGCGTCGCATTGAAACTCGAATATAATGTAGCAAAGCTTGTCCTGCTCTGACAAACGACTTGACTATCTTTATCCCAGGTTAAGAATTAACGCCTTTTGTTTTCTATCAGTCATTGTATCCAACAGTCTTCGAGCAGTTGCGGAGTACATTTACTTCGGTAGAACTGAAAAGGCTGAAAACCAGAGTCAAGGAGCACCTCCGAAATTGGTTGGGAATTCCATTAACTCGCCCGCCAATAGATAACACTCGACGAGGACGAAACACCATTCCATCCATCGCAAGACACTTATCGACCATAGGTCAATACCGGGCAGCCGCATACGTGCGGGATAGGGCAGACTTCAATTTGTTGGTCAAGTAATGCACTTTCAATTGAAGAGATAGAAATATATCCTTCTTTTGGTCTGTTTGAACTGGCGTATTGCATTTGTGTATCTTAATGTGAGTTTCTGTGAACTTTTCAGGATATCCATTTGGCAATAACGTTTTTCTTAGCCTATCTTGCTCTGTCTGCAGCTTATTAAAGTTGAAAATCCGCCTGGGTCTATGAAATCAGGTTTTGTCCAAACCCCGCTTGTATGCTATCGGGGCAAACCTGAAGCACTGGAGGTATTGCCCGCCTTATGCTGCTTTACGATGGACCGATCGCTACAATATGCCATCGTCACGCCTGATGAGTATATCCAAGAAAGCTAAGTTACTATTTGATTTCTTTTCGGGGTCAGGTAGATAGAGTTAATAGGGTTAAAACAAAACAAAATGATCAACCTTGGTAAAACTCGAAATATCATTAACATATCGTTTGTAAAATATGGCTTTCACTATATAATCTGGGACTTATCGTTCTATCATTCCCAGGAGGATATCAGCTGACACTGGACCTAACAGACTACAACTAGCCATTTCGTCCATTTGTTTATAAGGGAGTCCCTCAGAAGTAAACCTAAAGTTTTCTGTACATGGCAAGATGAGATCCTTGAGATATTCAAGTGGAATACCTGTATCACAGGTCTGACTAGAGATTAAATCACACAAAAATTCCAGTACACAAACAGGAAAATCTGTGAGGAGGGAATTAGCGTCTGCGGAATACATAGTTCGAGAACTCGCCGACATACTTTCTAATATCTCTGTCAGTTCAAAGAAATTCTGTAAGCAATAGGAGGTTAACAATTTGTTAATAGGATCCAGAATGTCAACCAGCCATCAAGCAACCTTATGATACGCTAAATTTTTCATACCGAAAATTGGTCTCAGGGGTGCTCCATGCTTGTGTATTTTTGGTGCATCCCTAATTCATGGTGTTTCGATGCCTAGAACGTCTATACTGGCTTTAGGAAATATTGTGTTGAATTACCAAACCGGAGGTGCAATTATTACAACTCCCGACGGAAACCCCAACACGGCGGCGATGTAAGTCCAAAAGCTCATAGTGATTGGATCGCGGGCAAAATAGGCGGCCGGACGAACTATAACCCAACGTTATCGGACCAAAGGAGGGGAAATGACAGACAAACTAGAATGGATGACTACGTCGGAAGCACGATTATCCCAACACAGCCAGAGCCCAGAGCGGATAAAGTGCGAACAACACGGGCGATCGGACGAACCATCGCTAAACGAGACCGGACTGACGGACGAGGAATGCCAGGCGGAAAATCCGCAGATAGAAGGCGTCGGTCACACACACAAACCAGGCAGTAGTGCACACGACGTGTGAGTGGAAACCAGGGTGGGTTGTAGACAGGAATTCTGACTCATAAACACAAGCGCGCGCGTAGAATGGGAACCAGCGAGTTGAATAAAAAAGATTGTGCTTTATTGGAAGCTATCTCTCTCTGCAACAAAACGCAACAACAGTACTTGTAGGTGCCTCGCTATTTGCTTTTTTAGCAGTATGTTATTTTCAGTCGGTTTATCTTCCTTAAGCCTTCGTTGGTCCTCCAAGATTTGGTTCATTTCCTTCACATAATCGTCCTTACTCATGCTGACCACATCAGAGACTTTATCTGGCTTTAGAAACACTAAGTGACACATTTCTCTCAATTCTTTAATGGCTATATACTATTCTTGTTTGAGACAGCATTGTAGAGGAATGGGTGCCGATAACAATTGGTTAGAAATATCTACCAAGTTTGCACGCAACCAGCCCGTCTCATCAGAAGATATAAGTGACAGATCCTTCAAATGATCGTACGTATATTCAAAGTGAACTTGCGTATTCATTTCGTTGGTGTCCTTAGACAGTATGTTAAAATTCAATCCAAGGGAGAGGACATCTAGCTGCGTCTATGAGAAATGAGTTGACGAGAGATTGTGCACAAGTTGTAAACCATCACCAGAAGATACACTCATATTGACTGGTCGTGAAAGCGGGCTGTGCAGACTTCGGAGATTACTGACCTTGGATTTGCGAACGGTTTCTCTGGAAAAGTATTCAAACTTGATACGATACAACAGTGACAATCCACTAAAGGTTTCAGTAAAGTGATGGTGAGTTTCTACAAAGCTATGTAGTTCTTCCCGTTCTTCATAAATGTATGAACTTGTTAACATCAGCAGATTGGCGTTATTTCTTGGTACTTTCGTCTTAGACAATAACCTGATAAATTGCGTTGGAAATAAGCAAAATACACTACATAAAAAAATCAATACGTGTCCGTTCCACCGTAACCACAGCAAACGATCCAATGCACATACATCCGAGACAAGGAGTCTTCGTTTGAAAAACTTGGAACACTGGGGTGCCCTTCAACTTCATAAATGCAGAAATAAGACATAAGTTGCGATGTTAACATTTCGTTTACTCTGATTAGTCGCACACAGAAAGCATGTAGGTTATATACAACAGACAATTAGAGAGTTTTACGTGTGCAACTGATGAGAGTAAACGAAATGCTAACACATCGTCACATTTCATTTAAATCTCATCTTGTTTTCACACGTTTACCACTGAATAGCATGTGCGAAGTGAATTCAGATCGAAGTTTGTGTCTTCTGATCATTCTATCCAGCTGGCTGGAATGAACACCATGCTTCAGACAGTTTCCCCCTAAATTTGCTTACCTTGGTATTCATAATCTCGGAGACTAAGTGTGATTACTGAATGTTATCAGTCTTACATTCACGTAATTACCAGCGGTGCCTAGAGAAATTTCCTCCTCCTATTCGGTTTTTGTCCACAGTCGTAAGAGGTCCAGGCTGGGAAAATGGTCTTGACTCACTCAATCTGTTAATTGACCAACCTCTAAGCCACATAGAAGCTCTCATCTATGTCCACCTCGTTGCCCACGCATTTGGTTACTTCCTCCATAGACAAATTCGTCGGTTGGCAGTGCGTGGGTGAACTATCAAAGCAACGGAATAACCTTCCAGTCATGCTGTTTTCATAGACATCAAATAAGCGCTGACGTGTTTCCTGTGAGGTACGACCGGACATATGTTGAACTGGGTGTTACATATGCCTGATGAAAAGAATATCAAATTAATGACTTTTTGCGCCCACTATCGTTACTCAGTGGAGCACGAATGAGTGTGTTGGGAAATGAAAGGGAGGTGTCTGTTGAGTTAAGTTCACAGTTGGGCCGGAATCCACAACTACGCTTAGGTACCTGGCCATTGAGACATACTTTCATACAACTCTACAATGAATTTTGTATTGCAGGAGGTCGAGAAATGAGATAACATGTCAGTACATTTGCTCCCTGACCGAAATTAGGCTGGGTGAAGGCGTTGCATAATCATCGTGATGTATGTTGATTTACCGATTGACGTTGCCAGTATTACACAGAATCGATGCTTTCATTTCAGCAAGGGCGTGTCATGACTTTGAGATCCTGAATAAGTAGTGAAGGTTCGGGGATTTAGGTTATTTCAAAATTGAACACCACCCACACTCGATCACGGCGTTCGCATTCAGATAAGCCTTTCGGCTAGCCCACTTCGGAAGGAAGCGCTAGACTCGAGTTTCGCTCTTATTAGAGCTCATCAGTAGTGCATATCCTTGTCCGGATCGGAGTTTGCACTCTGACCCTCGTGCTTGTGAGACTAGCGTGTTAACCACCACGCCAGCAACCTCACAATAGGCTTGACTGAATAATCAAATCCAAACGCTCAACCACAACCTTGTATGAATAGTGTTCAGCTTGCCCGATCATCCCGAATAAGCCAGTCATCATTCACTTGACTTGGAAAACAGTAACACTGGAATACGGCTGAGTGAGGCTGGTCAAACTCTCATATCACGCTGTATTGTTTGTAGGCTTGTCAGTTCTCGGGTGTTTAAACCGTTTGGACAATTGAACAGAAAGTTAGTCAGTGTGAACCTACATGGAAGTGGTCCGATTTTTCTTTCTGTATGTCGATACCGAATTGGTCCACATTTGATGAACAATGGAATAAACGATCGAAGGTGACATGAGAAACCAACGAGAACTGATAGGCTGATGAATAGGTGGCACTCATCCGTGAGCACATGAGCGATCGGTGACCAGAGACGAACAACAACAAATAGTTAATTCAGATTGAGTTGGTTAATCATTAAATGAACTTAATTTCGTCGATTTGTGCAGCAGAAGTATCCAAGAAATACGTCCCTGTAAATGAGTTTAATGTCATTTACATGTGTGAGTCGTGTAGCGTGGTTCACAAAATCCCTTACAGAACAGATCAACAGAGAGAACAACGAGAAAAGGCGTAAACTGATTAAAATTGGTGGTTAGTAAGTCTTTGGTGAAGCCAAGGAGATAAATAGTTTGTATCCAGTATTCGGTTCCTACTGTGAATTGCTTGGCCGGTTCATTATAGGCTGCTGGTTGATGAATTTTCACATATAGTCTACAACTTCCGGTGTCCACCATTCACTCGATCAGCCGTATCAATGGTATATTGTTAACTGCGATCGGGTCTGTGCTGGTCTCGAACGCACATACCATTCGGATTAGGCCGTTCGTCTCGCCTGAATCACATGCAAACCATCTAAAACCACAATATGGGCCCGTAGTAAATTGCTCACTAGCATGGGTGTAATCTGTCTAGGCTACCAGACCACGATCGAGCGGTTAGTCAGCCTTCAGCTATCACGGCCGTCATGACCCGGTTACCAGGATGGATAGCATTCGACCATCTAAGGCAGGGCTTGCCCGACTTGTGCGGTTGTTCGGGCAGCACCAACGATAGCCGAAGCCTACGACAATCCCATTGGATCGTTCATGTACAAACAGACAGACGGCAGTTTGTCGGTGTCATCCGTGTGCGTTCTACGCCATGAGGTCCCACCTACAGCTCAACGCTCACCGCACACGTGTTAGCCTGCAACTCCACTACCCGGGCAACTGGGTTCACACGACCTAGTTTTGCTTACCTCTACCCCCCGACGGATCTGTGTCCAGTCACATCATAAGGGTCAACCCGTAGCTACGTTTGTTAACCTGCCCATATGCAAAATAGTTTGTGTTACTTCCTTCACAGCTGAAACCCAGAGAACCCCCCATAGGACGTTTTAACGTGGTATCGAGGTAGGTGAATGCAACATCGAACCAAATGAGACTGGAAAGGTGTAGTGTGTTCAACACTAAATTTGCTTCGGTTTCCGACCGGAACTTATTCTGGATCTTATTCTCTGTTAATAACTGAAATAATTTAAGACACTATAAAAATACGAGTTACTAGCTTTGTTTGATTTTTTTAATTCACCACAAATTAGACGGTGTCATCAGTCTTACTCATGATCCTTACGGCACAGGTGTTTTACGCTTTACTCAGTTGGTTAGTCGTCTATGACTACCTGGAATATACATGGTTTATAACTTACGATTATCGATCACTGAAGATAGGCCTCATCGTCAGGGTTCTGTCTGTCATAAGTGAACTCACTAGTGTGTCCATTACGGGCTGCGTGGTGCAACGGAGTGCAGAGCAGTTCGTCGGTCTGATTGACATCAGCTCCGTAATTCACTAGCACCTGAGAAAAAGGAACATTTTCGAATAAGTGCTTGACGGTATCATGTATTACATAGGGAGAATATCCATGCCTAGTATAAGCAATGGGACTGGAACACCTTCTTCAAAAGAAGCACGGACGTCCCTAAAACATTTGAAGGTACCATAATAAGCAAACAGCCATTAGTGGTTGTGTTATTCAAATTTACTTCTGTTGTCACCTTCATTCGCGGACCACTATTAATGAGCTGGTTAAAAACAGACCTGATGGCTCAACACATCGTTTACAAGTGGCATCGCATCCAAGAATCTTTCAACAGTCAGCTGCAGATCTGTGAATAGGACATTATACTAGGAGATTCAGAGAGATTAGATAACTGTTCACAAGTGCATACATACTAGTCATGGTGAGCACTGCTCAAAATCGAATGTAGCTGAGCGTCTGTATATGATAATTCAGTTGTATCTAATGTGAGATCAATGGCGCAGTGATCAATATGGTTGTCTCAAGGTGTGACCCGTGTTCTATACCCGGCCGTGGCAAAGGTATGCATTACGGATGAGCTCTAACAAGAGTTACACTCGACTCTAATGCTTCTTTTCGAAAGGGGCTGATTGAAAAGTCAATATGAGTGAGATAACTACGAACAAATCTAAGTGATATCAACCAAATCCCCTACTGATTACCAGTAATCAAAACATTACCCAACTAGTTTAGTAATCTGTGATTTCAACTTGAAGATAGGTTCTAGTCATGAGGTCATCGATTGGGGTTAACAGAACGGTTAATGTGCCTTTCTTAGGAAGATCGAGCGACGTGGGTATTATTCACAAGCGAGTGTATATGAGCGTTTGCATATGATATTCCAATCATGCCTAATGTGAGATCAGTGGGGCAGTGGTAAACTTGGTGGAAAAGGTTTACAAGTCGGACAATCAGCTCGGAGAATAACTCAATACTAACAGGATTGTGGTCGTCGTTGACTTCAGATTCAGCTAGAACCGGCACGCCGTCACTGAGTAAGTATTCTACATCAGACAACCTACTGTTGGTGGCTGTTTGTGCTATGACTGACCTCTTTAAATTGTTGATGAACAGTGTGGGATTTCGTCTGATACACCATTCGCAACTGATGGTGGTTTTCGTAGTCCCATAGACTTTTCAAACGGTCCGTATCGAACTGAAACCTTTGAATCGAGTTTCGCTCTTGTGAATGGCCCTCTTTAAATTGCCTGTGGATGTTTCGCGTTGGCTAGTGGTTGACTCCTTAATATTCTAATGGTTCGCATGAACCCAGTTAGTATCTCAGTCCCAGTTAGTAAATGTAAATAGATTGAACTGGAGCACTTTCCCGGTTGGAGAAAGTTCAGTCGATCATAGGTCACGTGGAAGCTGATGTAAGAGGAAGTGCGACCGATTAGCACTAATCAATCAAAGAGGTTAATCAGCCGGTATATTGAAAAATATGGTTCAATCCGAGCACATGATTCAATTCGTTCTTACGTTTTTCACAGATGACTGACGGAACGCTTCCGGCAGGTAGCTCAATCGGTACATCATCCTTGGTTGCATAGAGACTAACAGTATCCTGCATACAACCCAGTACTGATTCAAACACACAGGAGTACTGATTGAACAGCTGGGACATGCATAACAAAGAAAATTGCCATGAGTGAAATTCACGATGTCCATTGTTTGAATGTCACCCGAACTGAGGATTGGTGTTAAATCTCCTCCAACAACGAATAAATCAATATCATAAAACTTTTCATTCTTCGGAGTGCTAATAGGCATACTTGATTTCCCCAACACTTGAGTTTCCCCTTCATTCTACATTCGCAGTTACGTCTCAGACGGCTTCACAACCGATGGATGAATACAGTTTGCTGTCGCGTCAGAGTCCAACTGATGTTGCTATTGTTTGCTCTCTTTTGACACGTCATACAGGTTTTTTCATATGTCAGGTATTTCTCTTTCTGTCATTCTTCATCACCGCTACAAAACCAGCAGGGATATGTTGAGAACCTCACTCGTGCTCGGCCGATCGCGTTGAACTCCATTCCGTTTCAGTTGCTAAGGTCATTCGTTCTGTGTACAGCAACTGCTTGGCTCTTTCAAATGTCAATACATTAGGTAAGCATTAACTGCCTCTTGGGCATCCGCTTGATCAAGACAATATTCTTCGAATATGTTAACCACTGTACCCAGATAACTGTTGTCTTCATGTTCAGCAGATGTCAAATTCATCAAGATCTGTTCTCCTCCGCCTCCAGTGCAGTATCGAAACATCGCCAGTTGGTACTCTGTCGCTTATTCAACAGAGCAAAGTCACTGACATTTTCTTAGCAGATCCGTCATGTTTCTGGCAACCAGCTGCTGTCCTTCACGTCCAACGCTTCAGCAGGAACGGTTGCAATCGCACCCAACAAACTGCCTTGAATCTACATATGAAATTCTTATTGTCTTCTTATAGTACAATCTTTATTGTCCAGCTCGCTGGTTCCCATACCACGCGGACACTTGCGTTTATGAGTCAGAATTCCTGTCCACAACCCACCCCCGGTTTCCGCCCACCCACCGTGGGTACTTCTACTCGGTTTGTGTGTGTGACCGACGCTTTATTTCTGGGGATTTTCCACCTGGTTTTCCTTGTCCGTTGGTCTGATCTCCTTTGGTGATAGATCGTGCTATCGCTCTTGTTGTTCGCACTCTACCTGCTGTGTACATTGGCCGTATTTCACGACCGCGTCGAGATATTCCGCCCAGTGTTGGAATAATCGTGCCTCCGACCTCATTTTGCTTGTCGCGTCTTGTACGTTGGTCCGATCTCGTTTAGCGATAGCTCGTTCGGTCGCCCGTGTTGTCCGCGATCCAATCGCTGTGAGCTTTTGGATCTGTTTTGCCGCCGCGTTGAGATATTTCGCCGAGAGTTGGATTACTTGCACCTCCGGTTTGGTAATCCGCTACATTCTGACATCATGTCATTACCAAATTAGGAAAATCATAACAGAGATCTGAGCAGTACTAATTAATCTCAGTTTATTCAGAAAATAGCACTCGTTTTTATAAAGAAACCGCAATATTCAATGTGGCAACTGATCAACATCTTTGATTACTTGGCGTCGATCGATCGCACTTCCGTTCTCCAGCTCGTGTGTGAGATATGATCGACTGAAATTTATTCCTTCTTACACGAATCGACCAACACTTGTTTTTGCAGTACAATAAATCGTTTGTCTTCTATGTCCTGGTAACTAGTGTTGGATGGAGAATCTAGTTATCTATTCATTTTCAGTACTTCTTTTGGGCGTTTTCGATTACTGTGTTTATTTTTTGGATTAAAGATTTCAGGCGGATCATTTCAAAAACGTCCAGTTTAGGCATTCGACAAACTCGAAGGAACGACTTGTGTCGCTGACGGTGTGCTGACACACGGATACACGATTACGGCGCACAACCGGAGCCTTGAGGCTTTTCCACGACGATGCGTGTCACAGGGAGTAGTACTGTTATGTGATAAGATAGTTTTTCGGATGACAGAAGTGAAGTTTCGTGGCCACCTACTCACGTCTGAAAAATTGAAGGTCAATCCAGACAAAGTGAATGCAATCCACGATATGCAGCCCGCCGAAGGTGCCAAGGTGGTTTCACGTCTCATTGGCAGGACCAACTACCTGAGACGACTTCTTCCCCAGCTGACCGATATAATGCGTCCGATTCAACAACTTTTACACAAAGGAGTCGCGTGGATGTGAGGCGAAGCCCAGTAGTGTACATTTGATGGGATAAAGAGGTTAATTTCGATAACCCCGATGTCGGTATCATATAGTCCAGAGTTTCCTCTAGTAGTTGAATGTGACAACAGTCAGTCAGGCCTTGAAGTCGTGCTACTACAACTAAAGAGGCCGGGGGATTACAAAAGCCGGAGCTTTTCGATTGCGGAACAAAACTGTGCGTAAATTGAAAGGGAAACGCTGAAAGTGGTTTTTGCTCTGGAACATTTCAACACCTGCACATTCTGTAAAAAGACAATGGTACACACAGGCTATAAACTTCTGACAGCAATAGTGAAGAAGTCACTGTGTGCCACGCATCAACTTCTATAACAGATGAGAATTGAACCACAAAAGTACGAATTTGAGCTAGTCTGCTAGCTCGAATATCAATTGCACAATGCGGATACTTTCTCTCTCTCCCTAGTGGTTATATACCCGGTGCTCTGACGAAAGATTCTGAGTCCGAAACAATCTCATCAATGAACTATAAGATGGTACCGATGAATAGGACGGTGAGCTAAAGGACGTGATGGCAAACGATCTAGTTCTTAAGAAGCTGATTCGTGTTATAAAAGATGGCTGGTCGAAGGATAATGAGGATCTGCCCGAAGAACTGGTGGTGTTTTTCAAGGACCGCGATCAAGAGAGGAAAGGGAATAATCCTCGGAGGAGGGAATGAATAGAACAACAACAGAAGTTCATTGAACAAAACCGTGTAGCACAAGCTTGAGTGATCAGCTGTGTGTGGAGAGCCAAGGAACTTTACTAATGGCCAGGCGTGTCTAGTAAGATGAAAGATTACATAATGAGATGTTAAATTTGCAGAAAGCACGACTCACGTAAAGTGAAGGAAACGATACTGGGAGAATTTCCAGAAAGACCCTGACAAGCAGTCTTATGTAAAAAGAAGAAAACGTATACCAAGTGTCTGGCCATTGTATGTCGAGTTCGTTTTCCGGACTGGGGTTCTCGCAAACCACAGAGTTGGTGGCTGGAGATGTTAGGTGAGACGGAGGCTAATTGGGTTCATTGGTGTGAATATTGTCGTTGTTTGACCTTGTCGTCTGCGTAGTAAGTGAACTTAGTGACTAAGTTAGTGAAAGTCGTAATGGAGCTGTCTTGTCTATAATATTTTGCCTTCATTTATAGCTCCGTTGTTTGTTTGTAAGATGTAGGCGTTGTGGTGGTAAATGTTTTTTGTATGGACGTTTGCTTTCAGGAGTAGCGTCTCCTCCTGGCTCTTTTCTTGTTCCTTTCTTTTCTTGCCTTGAGCTTAGATTTTTACTCTTCATGATTTTATGACAGTTAAGCGTTAGCGAAAACTACTGCGGAATTGTTGTCGTCGATGGCGACAGCGGTGAGGATGTTAGGTCAACAGGAGAGTCTGATTATGCGTTCTAATAGTCCAGTCTTAGGGACGGTCTGGGCTGAGTATATATCTTGAAATTAGCAGAGTGGGAAAGATTATATGTAAATATACATTTTGATATCGAACGTGGTTCTATAAATACTGTTGTAAGCAATTTAAGTGAACAGTTATTTATGACCAAATTCGCAAACGTATATAACAGTGATAAATCGCCCGCTTAATTTTGGCGGTAAGATAAGTAGTGCGTTTCTATTACTCATATAAACAAATATGTTACATCGCGAAAGAAAAGGGAATATAAGTAATAAAATCGGATACAGTTCAATTGTTTACGGGCAGTTTAAATGTTACGGAAATCAAATAAATCTTAGTGTATCAAACATTGAGGAGCAAGAGCAAATATTACAAACCGACGAAACAAGTTCACCTGGTGAACTTGAATGAAACAATCAGAAAACGCAAATCATATGGTGTTCCTCGGGATAAGATTAACAATTTGGCTTTGACGAAAGGCATACATCTTCCGGATTCAGGATTCGCACGATTCACCAAGATGGTATACGCTGCCTCTGATTAAATGAGACAGATAATTCAATATTGTGATTCATGCATTACATGGTAAATATTTCCTGTTGCCGTATCAGAAGTAAACTTTTACTGAGATCTGTTTGTAGTTTTGTCATAACTTTCTTAGATATCTATCATAGATGAATCGAATATTTTGAAGGGAGCTTTAAACAAATGCTACACAAAAGTCAAATGTACCAAATTTTGAATGATCCATTTGCTAGAGGAATTTGTGTGATGATGGATGCATGAATCCTCTATTATTAAACGCACTGAGACAGTACGGTATTTTGACTGTGGCTCCCATTCTGTACCGGTCACAAATAGGTACATCGGTAGCGAAAGTTGCACGGTCTTTGGACATAAGGATGTCGGGTTTAAGAAATCAGTTGGTCCTGATGATATAGGTGTCTGGGGTTGTCGAAAGTTACTTGCTTCTCAATTTACAATTTATCAATGCACCTACAATGTTGTCTCGTCTGTATCTGTCAGAATGGGTAAGTAAGCACGACTGAAAAATGTGACACAAACGTTAATGGCTCTTACCACATCGGCATTTAAATTCTTTTGGTGATTTTGGACGACCTAGTGAAGAACGGATTTTAGTGGGAAACACGCCAACTCTGAATTGCATCGCTGTGATCTAGGGGCGAGGGATAATCCTAACTGAGTTCCGTAACCAGTAATACGGCCGTCGTTGAAGTATTTTGTAAACAGGCACCATGGTATGTATTGTACAGGGCCTCACACCATAGTGACTTTATTTATTCTCTGGGGGTGGTAGTTGTTCCGACTGCTAACATCGGTGTGATGTAACGGCGACGAAACGACTCAGATGAGGGTTCGCATAGAGTCTATTATATAACAAGTGTTTCCCATTGTTCAAACGCGTGTATGTTTTACGATGTGGTATCCGAAGACCGTCGAAATTAACAGCCGAGTAATAAAAAGCATTGAATGTGCGTTATGGCAGCCGCAATCATTTTTTAATACTCATTCTAGTTGTTCGGTCTAAAGGCTTAAGCGTTTTTTTTATGGACGACACTGAGATGTAGTTGGTGGGCTAATCTCGGTAGTAAATGCTGTCACAATATTTCGATTATTTGCTGGGGTTTTAGGAGCGTTACCGTCATCTTATATAACATTTGTGACAGATCGGCAAATGCATTTGGTAGCACGATTCTCTTCTAGTTGAACGGTGCACCTAAAGCCTTGAATACTGCTATAGAGGAAGCGGATACTATAATGTTTCCGCTTACTTCCACCCGTCAGTCGTCAAGAGCAGTAGTACATCTATTTCCAACTGTTTGTATGTGGATCCATTAGGTTTTCCTCTTTGTTAAAGCGATTTCAAGCGAACCATCTTACCGATGTTCCAGTCTGATTGCCGGTGTCTCTGGAAGGATCCGTCAGTATGATATAAATCGCACATGCTAAGTAGTTCGTATGACCGCCCGGTGTATTTACAAAGTCAAAGTCATAAAAGGATGGGAGAGATTCATTCAAGGCCATTACAAACACCAAGGAGGACAGGGTCACCTCCACGAAAGCCTTTTGTTGGGAAGAACTTACAGCTTTCAAAATAAGATTTATCAGCCTTATAAACTGAATGTTGATAGTCGCTAAAATGTTAGGCGAACTGTGGACGATGATTACTCTTAGCAGTCATGGAATATGTGGTAGAAAGCCTTAGGCACATCAATGTTGGCAAGCAAACAGTCGTGGTGCTTTGCATGAGAATGTCGAGGCTAGCTGTGAAGAGTAACTGTCATCTCGGATATTCCATCCCGCTATAGAGAACCAAACTGCTGTTACTCAAAGAAGAATAAAAGGGCCGAAAGATTAGATGAAATTTTAATGAAGCATATTGTCACCACGTAGGAATCAGACAAAATTCAGGTGGCTTAAGGGAGTGAGGATCTTGGGTAGAAACAATATATGAGCAGTGTTCAGCTGTGGAGGAAATTGTTCAGTTATTAATAGTCAATTTAAAAAATGCTTCCAGTGGTTTGGCTCGAACATTAGCTAAGTCAGTGAGTGTGAGACGGTCGGGTTCAGGTACAGATACTTCTAAGGAACAGATTGCCAGGGTGACTTCAGTTTCGGAGATTGGAGCGAAGAGGTTACGGTCAAGTAGAGTCATATTCCGTACAAAACGGTTGTCACAGACCTTCGGGCCAACAAGAATCCTATTCCAGCAGTCAGTAAATCAGGGAAACTTTTACTCATTATCAGCAATGCGATTTTTCTATTGACCGTTACTTATTTTTGCTGCTGCGTTTCTCTTTCTTTGGTTTTTTATATGTCCAAATTAAACTCGATAAGAGTGGCGACTGTTTTTGACCCTGGTGAGGTTGTGGCGCTGTCGTCTTCATGAACCCCACGTAGCTGGAAAGTATTTTTCGAAGCTTTGAAATTTTGATCTTTTTCTAGATGGGAATAAGTTAGTCATTATTCGAGAAGATTGCCAAAGACGTGAACAATTGTTTTAATGGGTTCGTCTAAATACATCTTCGGAGCCGATCTATTATAGCCCTGATGATCACAACGTAGTGAGATTCGTTTTCTGACAGACCTAACACACGACGGGCTGGTCTGTCGTTAGTGTACAGAATCGTAGCCGTCGGAGTTTCTAAGACAGTATCTGAGGGCGTCGTACTTGGTAGCACCATGGGAGGAAAGATAGTCAGCAATTGATGGGGATAGGTGTGGAGTAGATGGATGCCCGGGACGTAAGTTTCCTGAGCTTGCTGCTTGTTTGGCAGGCATGCGCAGACGCAAGCCGGCAGCCCATAATTCTAGGGGTAGTTCACTGGATGCTACTGTTGGTTGGTTGAATGAGTTTGTTGCAAGTTGAAGAGTACAAATTTGACGATCTAATAGGTCTAAGCACGATGAAGCAAGTAGGCTTTGGATCCTGTCAAATGTTACTCATTATGATTGGTGTTTGAACGTCGGTGATAATTTCTTCGTGAGTGACTGAGTTGTGTTCGAAAATTTGTTGAGTAGAGAAGGATATTTGTCCAGTTTCATACGGAAACTCAAATTTTCCGATTACTCACCAAAAGCATTTTTCGTGGGACCGTGACTCGAGACAGAGTTGTCTACATATAAAATGGGGTTCAATTATCTGGGTTGCGTCTAGCTGGTTGATAGGAGTGTCTCAGTGTTGGGTAGGTTTGCTTTTGACATACGGAATGACGATTTCCGGAAAGACGTGTGTCCGAATCGGTACGATTATTTGGGATATGTCTTTGAAGTCGATTGGATGGAGCCAACCGGGGTGATAGCTGATACGCTGTGTCACTTGTGGATGTCATTGGTGCTCTTTCCGGGATTAAGGAAGAACAGAACTCGCGGGAAACAGCAAACGTCTTAGTATGATAAGGTTGTGCACGTTACTGTCAAAATAGTAGGTGCGCCACACTCTTGTCCTTGATATATGGTCGGACTGCAATGAGTGCAGTCGTCCTTTAACGCTTGCCGCCGATCGACTTGTTATATGATCGACAATGGTTAACTAGAGAAATTTCAGCGGAAACTCAGGAATACAGAGGTCATTCGTGTAACGAGTTAACTTAGCGACTTCTAACGTTGACCCATAAAACTTGATGGTAAGAGGGTGTGACAGTGTGCATGATACTCCCCGGGATGCTTCTGATGTTCTTGTTGCGATAAGCCACGCTGACAGGTAAATTTAGCATGGTACTGAAGGCACCATAACCCGGATTCTCCGTATAATAAGGACAGATAGCTTGTCAGATTTCGGGTGTGAGCTAATAAGTGTTTACGTAGGTCTGGGCGGGTACTATACTCTTTATAACATTGATGGCAGGTCTGATACGTTGACTGGTTTGAGTTGGAATTTGCAATGCTTTGTTGGTAGCTGTCAAAGATCTAGCAAGTTTGCCACCCAGAGATTTTCGGATGGAAACCTTAAGGGAACAGGAATGCTACTATGAAGTTACTTGGTTACCGTGAAAGGAGGAAGGTCGGATTATAATAAATAATACAGCGTGGGTGAGGATTAAGATATAGAGGAGCTACAAGAAGGTAAGTTATTAGGTGATGTAAGAGGTGTCACTGGTGTTGAACATTACCTGAATGAAACAGTGGATGTGTCGGGAATAATGACTATCTGGGGAATCTGTCTACAAGAAATGATGTTTAAACACAATAGTTCAGTCGATAGTGAATGGGTCATTTATGAGTTTATAATAATATGTCGTATATTGTAGAATGGATGTACCAGTTAGCAAGACCTCAAATCTTCGGTAGAAATAAAACAGCAGAAAACAACAGAAAGTAAATGTGTCCCCAACTGAGGCTAATAAAAATAATCAGGGGAATCGTAAACATTGTCGTACAAAATGGCCGAAAAATATGTCCCAGTGTGACAGTGGTGGGTAATTTCAGAATAGCTCCGATATGAATGATTTGTTGGTAGTCAGATAGAGCGTAAAAATGTATTAGAACTGCAGACAAGTCGCAAGGGAAGTGTTATGTTCGATGAACTTCATACACGAACCAGGAAACAAACTCGAGGAACAATAAAAGGAAACTCAAGCGTGTATAACTTTCAAGATAATCCACTGGTAAAACGATGGACAAAGTCGAATAAGATTCTACGAAACCAGGTTTAAGATATTACAAAAATAATATGTTCGGAGGGTTCAGAAGGGTGTAGCTCCGCTGTTATGAGGAATTCTACAATGATTCGTAATCCACTGGAATACCTTTGAGGAGTTCCTCCACTTGGCTTACTGACTATTACCCAACGATAAAATAGAACGATGTCGACGCGTATTGTTAGGATTTTCACGACAACGCGAAAATACCATACATTTTGATCACACGAACAAGTAACTAGTTTTAAACGAGTAGAGAGTTCACAAGGCGGAAGTCATAGCTTAAGGGATTGAACAGATGGACGGAAAAACCGGGAATTACGATTATAGGAATGCCGACCACCATTGTAGTGGCAGCGTCAACACAATTTGTTGAATACAGAGGAGGACTGTGACGTTTGATGGCCAAAGCTTCAGCAAACTAGACTATGCGTTTTTGGACGCTTTTCCACAAAATACGCAAGATTCGCATAGAGAACAACAGAGTTAAGCATACTGATGGACACTCTGCAGGTCAACAGGTGTCCCCCTGCAATTTATTGGAAAGTACGGCATAGCCATTATCCCAATAATGGAAGTAACGATGGTACTGAAAAGAACAGTGTATTTAGAACTCTCAGTTCTGGGGGACAGTTGGCCAACAGTGACAAAGTAAAGCCTAGCAGCCGCTGTATCCAGGACTTACAATGTCGCCAAGCAGTATATAGTACAGCGAAGCAGAACTCTGCCAATCTTCTCAGCTACGAACAAACAGTCTACCTCCGTCATACACTGTTGTCTATAGAAATATTCTTTCAGCGGCAGTATGGGTTACATCGGGGGAAAACTAAGAAATAACTGCTAGTGTCAAGCAGCAATGTCCTAAATGGCTGGAAGCTCAGTTAGAAACGCCAGGCATCTGTATAGATGTTGACGGATAGCACTCAGTATCATCAGTTGCAAGGCGCATGTTCCAAACAGGACACGGAGTCAAAGGTCCGGACGCATTCTCGGCGAATGTTCGGAGCAACCGGGAACGCGCAATCCAGTTTGTTGAGGTTCTGACCATCAAACGTCACAGTCCTCCTCTATATTCAACGACTTGTATTGACGCTGCGACTAGAATGATGGTCAGCTTTCCATGATTGTGATTCCACGTTTTTCCGTCCATCTGTTCAATCCCTTAAGCTATGACTTCCGCCCTGTGAACTCTCTACTCGTTTAAAACTAGTTATATGTCCGTGCGTATTCAGACTGTACGAGATGCTGTGCTGAAGAAAACGTGATTTGTGTCTTCTCAATGTTGTCGAGTCATGTTAAATTCGGTGACAAAAGTGTACTGCCATAAACATATGAATGGAGTAAAAGTTAGATGTGAAATTGGAGTTTACACTGATTATAAAGAATATCCTTGTGTACAGAGGATTGAGGTATACACTGTGAAGAGTAAGATTATGTCTGCGCGTTTCGTAGATTGCTGTACTCTCTTCCTGTAGAATGACTAACCTAATAGGCAGTGGTCTACTGCATGTTCTCATCATCCGTCGTCTATGTGACCTAATTTCACATGTAATACTTACTCTACTTACACATTCACAGTAGTTTGTATATATGCTCTTAAGCTAATTTGAGCCAGCTCTCTTGTTGTTGGTGGTGAAGAATAGAACAAGACCGCCCCATTAATCAAACAAAATCTACTTTACTTTCGGTAATACATTGTACTTAGGTACTAACAACCAAGATGACCCTCAAAGTGCTGGAAGTTTCTATGGTTTCACTTGTGTTCCAGAAGTCCCTTAACCGACGAAGAATTTGCTTTCACTTATGCAGATTGTTTAAGTAACCAGATAGACGGTTTGGTAACCAAGTCTAACGTACGGGCGGATTTGGAGTTCCATATATATATATACAGCATAAGAAGAATATTCTAATCAGGAGTGTCATATGATTTGCACACATAATAAATTGAACGGCTTCACCCTGTTCTTTCATCAACACAGAAGCAGTTGGACTTAAGAGTGAGTGTGAGATTAATATTCAATTCGCGTTCTGTTCTTTGTTACAGTATTTAGATTTTTCTGCTACTAGTCAAGATTTGTGTGTTAACAAAGAAACAACCAACTTGAAACCTGTACAACAAATCTGTACTGATAACTCCATCGACTACGGAACCGTTAGTGGATTGACCGTTTGTTTCTGTTCATTGTAACGTTATATTTAAGTGAAATGCGAATTAGTAAGATGGATTTGCAGGGGTGTGTATACGGACAGTACGGTTCTTTCAGACATTAGTCGAAGGAATCGATCCTTCAAATCATCTTACTGTATTTAGATGTTTCGTTGAAAAAATAATCTATGGGGCTATGAGGCTCCAGTCAATTCGGTAAACGTCAGTCACCGATATTTTCACGACTTTTATAAGGTTTTCAACGAAACGGAAATAGGTAACCCTGCCGAACTGAACGGAATCGAAGTCTAATGTAGTCACTGGAATACACAACTTCACTTTCTGTCTTGCATGATTCACTTACACAGTCCTGTTAAAAATGCTAACCGTCAGACCATAGTCTCCTTCTCAATTCAGACTACAGAGGAATCCCAACAAAGAAGACCAACTAGAGCGGTAAAGCAAACAGCAAATCAAGACTTCTTTAATAAACAACGAAGAGCAATTCTTCTTACTGTTTCACTCAAAAAGGCAGCAACGATTTTTCAGTAAACATCTGTTTCTTTTTATGAACTATGCATATATCTGTTCAACAAAAGTGCATTAGGCTAAGAGGAGACCGCTTTCCATAGGCAAGTCTTCGATTTCGAGCTTTTGTATACATACACAAGTACTCAAAGTAGCAAAAATTAGTTATAAACGGCAGAATTGGGGAAAAATGTTGCTAACTTATCTAACAGGTGTGATAAAAGCAGTTACTCTTATAACGCGAATTTTTATAATAATCGACTAAATGGCTTAGACAGAATAAGTTGTGAAAGGTAGTCAGACTTACCTTCAAACAGTTCGGATTACCCCAGGCAGCAGCAGCGTGAATTGGTCTCATACCGGTTGCTTCGTCAACAAAATTGACGTTCTAAGTGTAGAAGCGTGAAACAAAAGTGGAGTAGTTACTTGAATTGTGACTCAAAAAGAGCTTTGTTCTCAGGCTACAAATACGGCAGCGTTTGCTTGCAAATATAGTTACTCTTGTAGACGTGAAAAAACTCGAATGATTCGATAAAAAGTGAAAAACTGGGCAACAATCTTGTTTTAATTGATAGCCTCCTTTCACTGATCACAATGTTAACTTTGGGTTTCTAATATACAGTGTGCTTTAAGTGAGGAATTGATCACGTTATGTACTGAAGCACGTTTAACAGTGTTTCTGTTACAATTGTTATCATTGCTTAAATATATGCATAAAAGAATCATACATATTTGAGGTGATATATACAATAACATTATGCATACCTTTAGAGCTTACCGAAGTGACTTACATTTTCTTGTTTGAGCAGTTTTTCCAATCGAACCTCATCTCCGTTCGCAGCTGAAAAGAAGTGTAGACCATGTTAAGCTCCTATCGTTATCGACTGACTTTTTTATCTAATGTTACCGATTCTATTAGTTAAGCACAGATGGGCATTCAACTGACAGTTTTAACTCATGATTGCCAGTGACATTTAGCAGATCTCCAGGTTTCTAATGTAACAGTAACTCAAATCTAAAAATCACAACTAAATTTTTATGGACGGCCGTTGGAAAGTTCCTTTTGCTTTCGGAAAATGCTTATGAGCCATTGCTTGCCAAGAATAGTCAATATGTGAAAAGAATCGCTCATTGTTTGAGTGGAATGTCAAGGATTCTGTTTTATTTCACTCTAAATAAAGTGCGATGTAATCATCCATGGAAATATTCTGAGGCTGTGACTTTGACAGCATGCAGAACATTTTGGAGTGTTTATTTCCGAAGTTGATTATTCTACTTAGAATTAAATTGATAAAACTAGCTCCGTTTTGCTTTTTCTCTAATAGGAGAAGGATGTCGAACTACGGCAAACGTAGTTGGACGACAAGATGCCAGCTACTGAAAGCTACGCGAAAAAGTTTTTTACTACTCCACTGTTTGTATCCATACCTTTGTACTATAAATACCAATTCATCAGTGAGATTTTTTGTCCTTGGTCGACAAGTGTGGTGCAGTGCAGGGTAGGGCGTTTGGGACTGTAACAGTATTAATAATGTGTTTATGCGCCACACATCTAATCCACAGATATAGTTTACACTTGATGTAATAGAATTCTTCCAATACAGTGTAAGGGAATGAATGGTGTGATGATAAGTATTTGATGCACAATGAACAGACTGATTATGACACAGCAAAGGATGCCTGTAGGTTGCCATTCCAAAATTAGTTTAGCATTTTTTCTGGAAAAAACTATAAATCCTTTTTATACAGATGAGTTCGCTCATCTATTCACTACTGTGGATGACCAATACGGAGTGTGCACATGGATCGAACATTCCATTGACATAGAGCCAGGTGCAGAATGCATACCAATTTACCGGAGAACATAAGTTGATTTCAGAAGCGGAGAGTCAGTTAATGAAGATGATGGAAAAAGGAATAATTCAACGAAAAACTAGCCTATTTTCGATGACGGTTCTGTGGACTAGGAAATCGAATGAAACCTACCGATTTTGTGTTGATTTCAGAGAGCTGAACTGTGTGGCAACCAAAGACACTTCCCCGATGCTCAAAATGGAAGAGATCTTTGCAAATCTACACGAAAAAATTACCAATGGCCCGGAGGGACAGAATGAAAACAATCTTTTGTGTGAATTAACAGCAATACGGATTCTTTGGAATGTCTTTCAGCCTTTGCAACGCTCCAGATGCATTCAGCCACCTTCTGCTTCATATTCTGGGGGATCAGGATGAAATAATCGCGTATGAGGAAGACATCGTTATATTCTCCAATACAATATCGAAACATGCAGAAAGACTGCGAGTAGTGCTACAACGAATCAAGGCAACCGGCCTGAAATTAAGCAGTAAGGAATGCCGAATCAGTCACAATTCATTTGTCTGTTTGGGACGCACAAATAGCAGCAGGAAAATCTAACCATTGCCTGAGAACTTGACAACTTGTCAAGAATATCCCAACACAACAATCGAAGCGACAACTGAGGTATATTCTTGGAATGGTCGTTTACGATTCAAAATCTACTCCGGGGTTCTCTCAGAAAGCATGTCCACTCTTCAAGCTGCTTAGGAAGGAGAATAAATTTGTCTTAGCTGAAGACTTGGAGGTGGCGTACAATGGATTCAAGCCGGAAGCTGTCAACATTCAACGGTACCTAACGATCCCAAAACCGAATGAAACATCAAGTGTGTCAGTTGATGCAAGTGTTATCGGAATCGTGTCAGTTCATTTACAATAGTCGGAAACAAATGAGTACGCCAGTTGAGGACTGACGGAAGTAGAGGGAAGGCATTCCACTATGGAGAAAGAATATCTGGCTATCGTCTGTGCGCTACATAAATGGAGAACCTGCCCGATAACGACCACTCTCAACATTAAAACGGACTACAAACCGCTGATCCGGCTGAAGACGACAAAGGATCCATGCGAACGACTGGTGTACTGGGCACTTCGATTACAAGAGTTCAACTTTACCATTGGACATGTCAATGGCAGAGTCAATAAAGTATTTGATATGGTGTCGTGACCAGCACAAGAAAATGAGCAGCCAGCTAAAGTCAGACCCGCGCACGGAGTACTGGCCGCCGACAAAGCGATATGGGTTAGTCAACAGCAAGACCATATATTGGCAGGAACCAAAACCAAGATATTGACTTTGGAGCTGAATGAGCCGGTACACATCTGGAACCGGCTACATCTGAAGAACGACCAACTTGTCAATGTGGATGTGCAGAGCTGGCTGCGACCCCGAAGACTGCCATTTATTGCAGTGGGCCAGAGGGAGCGCGTGATTTGACTCGCAGACACAAGTGTTCATACAGGTCGACAGCACGTGTTCGACCTACTGCAGCGGAGGGTATTTTGGCTAACAGTGCTGATAGATTTGATCGATTTCCTTCGAGCCTGCTCTCGTTGTCAGCAGCATTGTGAGACATAGTCGACAAGGGCTCCGATGCTTTCCATCATAGTAGACCAGGCCGCGCACACATGGGGTATGAACATTTTTGGTCCACTCCCAACAAGCCCAAATGGAAATCGCTACATAGTTGTCATGATTGACCATTTCACACGATCATCATCATCATCATAGACAGCAATACATCAGTGGTTCACACTGATGCTTAACAGCCACACAACCTTGAAGAAGAAACAAACCCTGTTTAGGAAGAGAGAAGAAAAGGGAGAGGGTAGGGGACCTGACCGCTAAAAATAGCTACGTCTACATTCAAACATACAACATCAAGGCACCTACACCTTGCAAACAAACAACCGAGCTGTAAGTGAACGTATGGCGTCATCAGCAAGACAGCTTCCTTACGACATTCACTGCCCCGCGTCATCAAATGCACTCACTTCGCAGACAATCCGGACAAACAACGACAACATTCACGCCGCTGAGCTCGGCTAGCCGCCATCTCACTTAACATCTCAAGCCACTGACTCTGTGAGTCGCGAGGGCCTCCGCTCGGGAGACGAACCCAACCTACAGTGACTAACCCCTTCGTGAACGATTTCGTTTGTCTACGCCAGGTTATCATCTGTCCACCTCAGACCTTGCGCCAATCGACCGCGGCGTCACCAAACAGTACTCGGTGTAGCAGACGACTGTCTGGCATCCTTAGTATATGACTTAACCGTCTAAGTCTGTGCAAATGTAGCGACTGAACCAAAGAACTCATCTGACAATCAGTGTCAAACATCCGCTTCCTAGCCTCCTCATTGCTCACTCGCCGGTGCCACCCGATACGAGCGATTGAACGCAGACATCGGTGGTCAAATACCTGAAGACGGTTCACGTCCTCTACTCTGACCGGCCAGGTTTCGCTGCCGTAAAGTAATACAGCTCTCACTGTTGTCTGATATACGCACTCTTAAGCTTAAGAGAGATACCTTTCTGTCACCATAAGTGCCTCAGATTAATAAACACCGCCCTAGCCTTAGAAATACGCACCTCTATTTCATTCTTTACACCTCCGCCGCCGCCGCTGATGCAGCTTCCCAGGTATACAAACCGGTCAACAACTTCCAAGAAGGACGGAACAGTACGCGTTTGTACAGATTTACGTGCCCTGAACAGGCACATTATTGTAGAAAAGTTTCCCTTGCCCACGGCAGATGAACTTATTGTTAAAATGTCGGGTGCAAAGTTCTTTTCTAAATTGGATATCAGCCAAGCCTACTATCACATGCCACTTCTACCAGAATCTCGACCCCTTACGGCATTTTTAACACAAGATGGTCTATATCAGAACAAAGTCCTTCCTATGGGATTGAGCAGTGCCACTGTTGCATGGCAAAAGCTGATGACACTTTCATTTTCCGATCTCACTGGA
>JTDE01000435.1:169907-196787 GCA_014338405.1 Paragonimus skrjabini miyazakii | reverse complement strand
CATCTAGACAAGTTTCACTACATCGGAGTTGAACATTGATATTGGAAAAAAAATAGTTTAAGTGTCTCAACCTTAGTGCTAAACCTCATTTGCTAACTTGTTTTGTGCAACTATAGAAGTACACAGTACGTCTGAGATGTACTTTGTAGGTAGTTGCACACCAACACGAGAGGTACGAAGATTTTACAGTCAACAGAATAGTCAAAAGAACTCAAAGGCAAACTATATCCCTCAGGGAACCCAGTTTATGTTGGCTCAACTGGTTCCAGTGTATATGGTTTACGGCATCCGGCTCAGATTAGACTTTTGGAGTAATCGGGGTTAATGTGTGCATGTATCACATGTGGCTCGCGCTGCACCAGTTGCGGCTCCACTCACACAACACGTATCCAAAAGAAATCTGACGGAATAAGACTTGAAGACGTATGAGTAGGGTCTGTGTTTGCAGCCGGCCAATGCTGATTAGTCAGTTGATAGACTAGCTTGGAACTGAGACCCCTATTTCACGAGCAGTGATCAGAGACTCAAATGGTAAGATCTAAACTGGGAAGATGAATATTGGAAATACAACGTGAGAAGTGATTCAGCGTAGGAGTACATGCTCGTGCACTCTAGAGAGGATGAGGTGGAAAAGCAAAATACAAGACTGAACCGTAAACCAAACCGAACAATTGCAATACAATACACAAACAAATCTGAAGAAAAAAGAAACGTAAAAGCCTTAGACACTCATTTTTCTGGAAGGAGGAGCGGGTGGGTACCAAATAACGATAGCCGTTGGTTGTTGTGGACGATAAAAAGTGAATATAACTGATATAACCTGATTGAGCCCAAAGTACTCGTTGTACCCTGGCCGACGGTGTACTATGTGTACGTAGGTGGCTCAATAATTCCAGGCGACCAGCGCAATCTTGGCCGCACACAACACCACGCCATATAATCAGGTCACCATGCCTTATGGTACTGATGGTTCCCTTCCGTACTGCGTGCTTCACTTCACGGTCAAGCAATAAGTACTCATGGTAAGTGCTGACGTCTATCCCAATTGAATTTTTTTCCAACTGTTTGGTTTATTGTTAAGTTTCCCGTTCCCCAAGAAAGTACGAAAAGTTGAATGACCGAGCGTAGTTATCATTTTCTTTAAGCATTGCAAAAACCATTAGGATCATATCTACCTTGTTTTTTAATTTTTATTCCAAGTTAACTAGATTGATAGTCTGATGCCGCCGAAACGTTAGGTTAACATGTCTGGAGTGTGTAGTTCGTTCAGTATGCTTATTTTGTTTCATCGAACATAAAACGAACAGTCAAGTTTTACACACAAGTGGAAGATTTCTACTACGTTAATTTTGATAGATTCGGATTTGATAACAGCATTTATCGTTTTAATAGTCGGATTCAGAATTATATTCCGTCGGATGTAAAATGAGATGGGAGTTTAACTGTGTTTAGAGTGAAAAAACCAAGGCATCAGACTACAGAAGTTCTACAGCCTTCACTATCTACAGCAAGCAATTATGACCATCATACTATTGTTGTACTACCGATACTTAATGTAAGAGGCACATCTTTAAAAGTTAGGTATAGAACAGTCTGAAATTATGACATTTTTGCATAAATGAGTGGAGCAAGTCGCTCTTTCATAAATAGATTAGAGTATTACTAGCAAGAATAGCCTAACTCATCACAGTTATATTGTAGTATTTCTAAAACGTGCGTTTGCAGCACATCCTACTCGATATTGCTATTTAACCTCATTAATTTAACTGTCGAATAATTTACTGTTCCTGCCCTTCCACCTTTATGTACAATATAATGAGTGAATGATGTTAGTCATTTTAAAATAGTTGGTACCAATTACATAACTTCAACAACCTCTGCACTTCGTTTCTTTTTTTGAGAGAGAGCTTACAGAGGGTCTAAGATATTAATCTTACGGCAGGCACCTTCTACTTCAAGACTTGTACTGCTTCATGCTGCAAACGATTTACAATTCAAGGATTGCTCTCATATCAACCCGCTCGTCCATCTCATCCTGCATTTTCCCACTGTCACAACTGGTGAGTCATAACTGTCAGTCATTCTTACTGCGCTGTTTGGATTCTGACAAGTCCTAAAATCTTATTATACAGTTTTTGCTTTTAACATGTTTAGTACACTGCCATTTTCGTGTCATGTATATGCATTTTTATGGATTTTTATTGATTATATGCAATTTTCATTCCAATAATTGATGAGCCCGATGTAACGGTGTCAAAGCCGAACTGCGCGTTGTTAAGTTTATGAGACGTCGTCAAAGCAAGATGTTTTGCTCCACAGCAGTGAATAGTCATTCCTCTTGATGTGACAAAACCTGACTAGTAGTTGTGGCAATGTTTGTGGCCATAAGCCATGCCAAACCATGAAATAGGTAATGTGTTGTTGGCACTGACACTAAAATTACTGACAGAATTGGAACTGCTGATCATGTCGGACATTCTTTGTCAAGCGCTTCGTCAGACGTTGTACTGGCCAAATCTGGTCCTTGATTGAATAAACATGATTGCTTTTATAGTTCATCTTTATCTTTGAAATGTGGATTAAAGGAATCTCCGTGTTGGGGCACGTCACTTACTGGGTACGACGTTAAAGAGGTAATTGACCTGATTACACATATAACAGGTTCAACAAGGCAACTAAGGAATGTGTAAGGACGAACGCATTGGAGGAGTGGTGGTGGTTTTATCATGATGTTCCAGTTGACCGAACAGTGGTCTATCAATTTCGAATGACGTCATTCAAACCCTTACACTACACTGATTTCTGACACATATCACATTGTCAAACTCATAGGCACTGCAGGCAGATAGAAAGGAGGCACAAAGTTACGTCGAATGGTTATGACAACATTCTTATTACACGTAAATGTGATTCAATTTCCCAAGAAGCATTTTTCTTTTTGGTTTGATCAAGATTCTCCAGTCAGACTGGAGCTACTCTCTTCAGTTGATTAGTAAGGCATCATTTCAATCGTTAATGGAAGTCCAGATGTTTGGATTGTTTCAACTTGAATACCATCTACACTTGACTACAGCGTTCGCACTCAAGTTAGGCTTTCGGCTAGCTTACTTCGAAAGGAAGCACTGGATGCGAGCTTCGCTTTTGTTATAGTTTACCAGCGGAGATTATTCTCGTCCAGACCAAAATTTGCGCTTCTGTCCTCGTGCTTATCAGACAAGCACGCACCTCATAACGCCAGCAACCTCACAATAAGCATGACCACGTAGTCATATCCAAACGCATAAATAAGCCATTTGCATGATGGTGTCACTAAGTGTTTAGTGGTTGCTACGGCTGATACTGTTGACACTTACAAAGCTCATCTTGGTCATAAATGAAGCATGTGACACTTCTTCGGCTGGAAAATTCGATTTCTACCCACTGGTCTTGCGCACAGCAAGCAGTGCATGCCTCAATGTTTGTACCCGCGTAACGGTGTCATTAAATTCTCACGTAGGAGACAAGCTTCTTGGAGGCAACTGTGCTATTAATGTGCGCAAAAATGACACAAGCAAATCGAAAATTCGACCACGTTTCATGAGTAGGTTGGGAATGTTTAGCAAAGCAATGGACATTTTATTAGGTAGAAAGATTAAGTTGAGACCTGGAATTCGATATGTTTTTACAAAGTAACACCGTGTTTATGGTAAGGGTACAGCAAGCCTTCTATTTTAGTATTGGTTCCCGACAAGGTAGTGCAGAATTAAGATATACGGAGTTTTGTGCTGAATAATCGTGTTATGAGTCAGGTTATCTTGCCTGGCTGCTCGAGATCCATCTTCCGGCCACTTAATGGAATGCTCAGGGTTTGGGTGGTCAAGAGGCAGTTAGTTGGTATTCCACTGTCATGTTTTGCTCTTAAAAAAAAACAGATGTTTCACGTCTGAATGGGGATCCAACATGGTGGATGAAACTGTCGATATTAAATCGGAGCTTTGCCTGAGAGGACCAGTGTATCACACTGAGTCTCATTAGTTGCATTCAAGGAGATAACCTCCAGCCTCATCGCAATCCAACGTGAAGTTTTAACTTTTTTTTACTTTCCTGCTCTACATGCTTAAAATAATGCATGTTAAGTATGACTGAGCCAGTAAGCAAGGTATGTAGAGACATCACGCACAAATAGTGTCCAATTTTTACTTCATAAAAGTTGTCGAGTGATCATATCTTTGAAGTTACTTTTCATGGTAATTATGTTTGACGCATTGTGTAGACTACAACGTACTGTACATGGAATTTGTAAGGAAATATCAACAGCTACGATATTTGAATTATCCAGGTCTGTAGACAAATCGAAAACTAGTGAGAACTTCATAATGCAATAATAGCTGGGTCCGATATTTTGTTGGGCAATCACGAACACACACTCCAATAGTCATCAAAATGACAATTATTTGTCATGGTCGTCAACCGCTTCAGAAGGAAAATACTCAAATATTACACTGAGATCACTCTGATAGATATTATTTCAGTACACAAAGTTCGGTGTCCTAACTGAATTTGTATTGTCTCCCATTTGACCAGCAGTTAAATATTGATTCCAGCCGAACAACATGCACCGGGAAACTCCACCCTGACCCCAGTAAGACGGCAGCGAATGCAACTGAAAGAATTCTGCGTTATCCACATCCGTCTTCACAAGTTACATAAGCAGGACAAAGTTGAAAAGCAAGTCTTAGGCCAGCTCACTTAAAAATAATTGCGTGTTCAGTTGTTCGAGAGGTTCCAGCATAACTGTTCAGAAATCTAACACAGAATGCAATTTTACAGCGTTCTATAAACGACAATGTAAGCTATTTTTTGAGATCGGCATATCATGCAAGATTACAGCAACGAGAAAGAAGTGAACAGACTAACCCGAAAGAAATAGCAAATATGTCCAAAGTATCCCCATGACTTGAAAATGGTTTCACCATTAAGACTTTCAACTGTTTCAAGTTGAACATCACCCATAATTGATCGTAGCTGTTGCATTCCCATGAACTTTCCAGTCGGCCCATTTCGAAAAGAAGCATTAAACTCCAGTTTCGCTCTCATTAGAGCTCGTCAGTAGTGCATATCATTGCCCTTGCAGCCGGGATTTGAACCACGGCTACGCTGTTCATGAGGCAACCATGTTTACCACTACGCCATTGGCCTCACGTTAGGCACGACCGAATTATCATATGTGAACACTCAACCACTTTCGCTTTCGCTTGTGTTTCGCTGTGTTTCAAGAAATGCGGAACAATCAGAATAGCCATATGCAGGTGTTGTTTGTGGCGAAGTACTATCAACAAATTTTGTTGAAGAGGAAAGTTAACTTTTCAAACCCTCAAGATTACTTTATTTTACTGTCAGCTCGCCCACAGCCGAATCACAAGCTGACATTATAATTAACCGGGGTATCAATAAAGATTGGTTGAACGAAATCCACAGTCAGGCTACTCAAGAAACTCTGTAGCTGGAGCATAGTTCCACTTCTTTCAACCGACGATTTGAAGTCAGTATTCAACCTCACACGATGGAAAAGTGTTCCATATTACGATATTTCACTGAGTTTAGTGTTGTATAGCACATGTTTCCGAAAGTTTTTGGTAGTCAAACCTGTCAAACTTCTTTAGAGTAATTTTGTGTCACAACAAGTGTCATCAACAAGAGAGCCTCATCACAGCTGTCAGTGCCTCCCGACAATAACTGCATCAACTTCACAGACGACTCAGTCAAACAGTGAACCGCCAGCACACCTACAGTTTTCAACCGCGACTCTGTAATTCGCAACAGTCCAAACCCGGGTAAGAAACCCGATCCACACTGGCAAACCCCTAGTTGGATGACTTCCTTCTTCTACGCTGGGTCATTATTTATCCATTTCGTACCTCACCCCACTGGGTCACTTCATTAGCACCATAATGTGTGGATTAGAGCGTTAAGTGTGATTTATAATGTGGGAAAGCTGTAAATCTCTTACTGTCCTCAACATCAGTCCTCGGAATAACACAAATGGCTGATTTAATGCATTTTCGTAATAAACAAGGGTTATTCTTTAATGCAAACATCACCTTCTGTGAGCAACTGATTATTTGTTAATAGCACCCATGGGATAGAACCAAGTACGCCGGTTATGAGCTTAAAATTTCACTGTTTGTAAAGGCATGCTTTAAACAAAACAGTTAGAACATGAAAAGTGCGAAATATGCGCATTTTGTATTGATTCAATGATTTCGGTTGTGTATTAGGAACAGCTAGAAATGGTACTTAATCAACCAGTGAGTAAGAAATAGTTATCTATTTAACGGGACGGTCAGGTTAACGAACATATTTTCCGCAAATACAAAAAGACTGACTCCAACATTAGAGAATTGCAATAACGTAATAAGATTCTAAATACGCAAGTTGAATCGACAGCGTGAACAGTGGTGGTCAAAATTGTAAAACGGATGCAGAAATTGGTTGTTTAAGTATGTCAGCTTTCTCCGTAAAACTTGCTTTTACACCCAATTCATCTGGTGTAAAGTATTTGTATTAAGTTATTCTTAGATTGCAATTTCTGCATTCACAGCCGACTTGGTTGATAAAAGGGTAATAATCTCCCGATTAGTCTGCATCGTTAACTATTATTTACGTGTTTACAGGAAACGGTTCATTACCAGCAACATAAAAAAGTTACATTTATGACATCTACCTACGATATTGAAATGCCATGCTTAGATTTAAGTCAAAACGCTGCGAAATAAACGGATTAACTAAAAAGAGAGAGTGACTCACTTTTCATCGTTCTTGTCGGCGAATTGTCGTCTGATTTCGAAAACGGTGATTCCAGCAGCTAGTTAAATTCAGCTTTTCGTTGTCATGGCGAACAGTATCGCACAAGCTTTACGGATTTCGCAATCCAAGTTGCTATGGAGGCCGAACCGAACGCAGTACACAAATGTAACGAATGAGCTGCTTATTTTCTGTTGGGCGTTACCTAATTTTAAGTTGACCAAGTGATTGTCGAATCAGTAAAACAGATTATAATTGTCGTTTTACTCATGGATTAAAGTATAATGTGTACGCTCTCAGTCACGTACGATTTCTGTCAAAATCAGGTCCGATGAAACAGACATTTGCAACCTGACCGAGAGGGTTTGCGATAGTAAGGTAATTGTCCCAAATGAACCTGCAGTCACTTTATCTGCTATCGTAGTGACCGGAACTTCAACGGAATACAAACGGACGCTTTAGCAGTATGATATTTATTGGCAATTTGATCATGTCTACTATTAGCTAACGTATCTTATTCACAACCGCTATGACCGTCATGCTTCTCCTAGTTGGGGTATGCATGTATACTGAGGCTGGGTTCAAACAACCTCAACAGTCAAATCTAACGCATATCTTCAAAGAGATTGCAATTTTTTGAAATTAGTAGATTACGAAAGTCGTCATTTAATATGTAGTGTTTGAAGGGATCAAAATCTCAAAATAACTATCAGCAGTGTGTTAGTATAGTTGCCGAATTCCTACTCCTTTCCAGTGCAATTGGAGAACTGAGAACGCTCATTCCAAAGCTGCCACAACAGTGAAAGCAACTATGTGATTATTCTTATGTCACAAGTTAAACAGTATTTATTCTCATCTTTTGTTATGAACATACGCGAGGATGTGGTGGAGAGGACTAACGAAAATCTGACAAAAGAAGCGGCAATTTGAGTATTTCAGCTGTTCAAATATACCCAGAGATTTTATCAAAAATCAAAACGTGGCGAACAAGCCCGTTTTCGGTGTCATCTCCAGGCCACATATGATAAAGCGGTCGTGCCTAATGTGAGGTCAATGGCGCAGTGGTAAACACGATTGTCTCATGAACAGCATGTCCGTGGTTCAAGTCCTGGCAGTGGCGATGATATGCACTACTGACGAGCTCTATTGAGACCGAAACTCGAGTCTAGTGCTTGATTTCGGAAGGGGTCGACTGGAAAGTCTATGGGAATGCGATAGCTGCAATCAGTTGTGGGTAGTGTTCAATCAATATGTGGGCTCTTAATTAGAACACTTCCTTGTGGTTATCGGGTAATGTCAGTACCATTCATAAACGAGTTCGACAGTTTGATTCTGTCTGGCATTTGGACTGGAGTACATAATCTCACTTAAAAAAGTAGCCCTAATAACAATAAAAATCGAGCGTAATTTGTGGTTTTTAAAAAGATAAGCTGTCAATTCTACGTGAGTAAAAGTGCTGTCATCAAGTATGAGCAATGTTCAACTTTTAACATATCATCATGAAATTAGAACCAGTTTAATAAACATTTTTTTCAAACTTGTCACTTACTAGTTGCTTTTATGGAGACAACTTTATTGTTTGTAACGCAGTCTGAAACGTGTTAAATAATGTCCAATTTTACTTAGGCATAATTTTGTTATTACCTTCGCATTACGGCTACTGCATGTAGAATGCCAATAGAAATCGTATAGTTATTCAAGAATTTTTACTACATATCCTTAAAATGTGAAATAGATAATCGTATTAGACTGTGTGATATCCTTTGAATATTTATGAAAGACGTTTGAAAAATTTCTGAGCTAGTCATTATTTTGGAAATGTTCGGTAACTTTTTGTGCTAGAAAGCGATTTTCACATGTAACCTCCTTTTTTTCTATTTGTCGTAAGTCATTTTCGTAAGAAATCTTGGTATCTCATAACTGTCCCGTTTGTTTTTCTGAAAAATGATGGAAGATTTTAAGTCTGTCATCGCAGTACCTCAGTATTTTTTCCAAAATGTATTGACAGCCCAAACAGTACATGAATATAAATATCTTTTATCGTTCTGGAGTAAATGTTTTACAAGCCGGTGAGCAAAGTGGCTTTATACAGCTGTAAATTATCTTACCGGTTCTCATTCTCATGTGAATCATAATATATATATATATATATCACGTGCAAGTTATGCTATATCATTTCCCTTGAAAGATAATTTATCACAAAAGTTTCCGAAAAGAACATTGTTTGGGGGGATTTTAGAGTAGTTCTGCAGCTAGGATGAGGTAAATCATGAAATACGGGGGCAAAAATATGGAAATAAGAAACTTATTGGTTATGAAAACTCCCAGTGCTCACACTGTTTGATAACGTCAGGAATGAAGATAAAATCGACTTCAGTTCATCACGCAATCGCTTTTTCGAAGAAACGTTGCCTGAAATGTCATATCACTCGCGCGATTCAGAATGAAATATGTATAATAATCCTGTGGAAATACAAAAATGAAGCAACCTGAATGCAAAACTGCAATCGAGGTATCATACTAGTTTACAGAAAACCGTTCTAAGCAATTTTTTTAGTTTGACGATGTGCTTCAATCAACGATGAGAGACTAGGAATGCACATGAAGCTTCGACTTATAAAATTCACATCAGTCAGATCTCACTTAATGATTTTTCAAAAGCTTTTCACCTATTTCTTTATTTCAACACAGTTTTGAAAGCGCACATTCAATAGTAAAGTATGACAAACTATTTTCAGGGGATACGTTTACACTCAACCAAATAACTTTTGAAAGCAATGCTCACAAAGAGATTTGACAAACCTGTAGAAAGTGCACAAATTGCGAAGAATTTTTGATGAAACTCGGTTGTTCCTTTATTTTCTGAATAATTTGAACTTACTGATGAAACAAGGAATGGATCCATAGTTAGTACAAAAAGTTGAAGATAAACACAAATTGTTTTAAGCAAACGTGTTTTCCACATGACATAAATCACTAATTAGTCAAACAATTTTTTCACGTCAACATGTTCACAACAGCAACAACAAAAATAACTTTCATCGGTAACAGTACTGAAGTTTTGGATAAAGTAGTTGAGAAATATAAGATTACTAAGCTGTACAGTTATCGGAAAATTTTGATGGAGTCTTTATGCAATGATATGGTTGAAAGATTCAAGAGGAAGCTCAAACAATGTGTCGGCAACTGAAAACTATGATAATCCGTCATGTTAATTCCCCCTATGAAACAAAATGAAATGAAGGGAGTTTGTTGTTCAGGCACGCATAATCTTACCAGTGACTTAATAATACGAGTGAGCTACCAGACAGTCTAACCACGATTGCTATTACCAAAGATGTATATGAAAACGACTGTCGTTAATGGATTATAAGGGAGGGAGCAGAATATCTTATATATATATATATATATATATATACAACAGAATTTCATTTGTTCTTCTCAGGATTGGTTCATTTAAAGAAGGGCACTGTAGGCTAAGTCACCCCTATTCTGTTTAACTAACATGTTGACCGGTTGATTTTCGAAATGATTTTGTGGTCCATCAAACCTTGTTTGCATGTCTATCTACTATTAGTTCTGGATTTCGTTTTGTATCTTCGAGTATTTAGATTATGTTTTTGAACATCTACAAGTAAACTAATTTTTCTGTCCAGCAGTAATAAAAATGTTGAACTTTCTCTTATCTATTCTGATTTCTGAACTATCATAACCGATTAGTATCATTGCACGATACACAGTTCTCAACGGTTAACTATTGTCGATAATCTGAACTATGTTACAATTTCAGTTGTCAATCGCTGAACTCAACATTTGACGTAAACTGAAGTCATTAAAACAGAAAAAAGATAGTTGGGAGTGCATGATATGGTTTTAATTCTGCTGACAAGTATGTAAAGTTTGTGACCAGTTTCCGAATGATCGATGCTCATGTTGATTGTATGTTGGCTCAAACATATCCGACCCACTTCAGTCTTCACCACTTAGATCGCGGTCGACCCAGCAGACTCTATCATCCAGCCAGCTAAAATAGAAAATAGAACACCATGTTTGGATAATAACAGAATACACCTGTTAGTCAATATGTTGTCATTAAAATCAATTGTTTTGAATAATGAAGCGAAAAAAACTTCGGTTAGAGATGTACATATTCAGGTTCTGTTGTTTTACCTGCAGATTCTGCAGTCAGTATTTACGAAGGTGTAAGCTTAGTTCACCGCCTATTGTTCTTTTGTTTGTTCTTTTCATTTACAACCTGACCCGGTAATAATTAGATTGTCGGGCACTAGACCCGTTTTAATGTCTTCTCATAAACCGGCAGCGAATATGCTTCACTATATACTGATTTATATTTGTAACTCTTCCAACCATATAACGCAAAGTCTGTTATAAGACAAACACTGTCAACCTGTCGGACAGTAGAAACAGAAGCGGTTACTGGGGATGAAACACACCGTTTTGCAAGTGGTACTCGAGCGTCTTTACTAATGAGTTAATCCCAGCTCACTAATTGCTCATCTCAAGTTCCGCTATAAAAAACAAAGTAAATCGATTCTAAGGTTTTTCGTAATAGAAACAGTTGATATGTTTTGAATGATACTCAACTGATACTCATTCGACCTCATACTAATGGACAGCTTGCTTAAGTGTTTTGTCACGCAGCCTGCGTATCACTGGGAAACGTGTTCCATCTTCTGTTGGGTGTAGTTAATACGCAGCCTAGGTTTCTTAAACCTCATCTGTTAGACGTTGACAAATCCTCAAACCTGTTCATCAGTATTGTAATGCCAATGCTCAGTAGTGGCATTGGAGGACTTCAGAGCCAACAACTTTGGAAATCTTGTCTTTTGAATCATTTGATAGATTCCATGACGCACCGGCCTGAGTAGATAACTGAATTCCATTCGACAATTTCGGGCCTCACGGCGTGGATTCGTAGCTCAATTGATGCAACACTTGTTGCATCAAAGCAAGAAGTTTTAGTCATTTGTTCCAGTTCGATTGGAAATCAGACTTTTCAAAATTTATTTTCATTCGATTTCAAATATGTAAAACACTAATTAGTACTCACAAAAATCTTATTTCGATGACAGTACAGACTAAAATATCCCGTCAGTAACCGTTCTTTTTCTTCACTCCAATGCAGAGGATACCGGTGTTTCACCTTACAGTCAACAGGCAAAGTTATTCACGTGGTCACAACTCAGTTTTTTTGAAAATACCAAGAACGAACTTAATGTGTCATTAGTTCAACTGATCGGTTTCTAACACGTCAAATCGAAACCACCGATAATGTCCGTGTTGAAAATCACTAACGTCATGTGCGCATTACATTAAGTTATTCATTGATGTACTCCCGCATTTTGATAAACTACAAAGCAGTCGTCATTTTAATGTTGTTTTATTCTTTTTAAATTTATCACATCGCTATTCCACTAAACTAAATTGATATCTGTATGTACAAAAGAATAATTGGAGGTTTGTGGAAATTGGGAAGGGTTTTGGAAATAATTCCATACAATCTCCAACTTACTGTTTGTATAATGTATTCATTGTTGGATTATTTAGGTAGCGCTTTGCATCATTTCGAAAATACACATATTTTCGGATCAGGTAGACAACAACAACCACTACAAGGTGTTTATTTTCTTGAACGTGCCGGATTGTGGAATCTTCGTCAGTCTCGTGCAGACACTGGCTGGCTATCATAACGACCTGGTCTCGTTTCTCTACTATATGAGTATGCACAATGATGGAATAACAGGCCGTATCTTGCGTTCGTTCTAGATAGATTTGACTCAGTAGTTCCTCGCTGTCCTGGCGACAGAAGCATTCGTCACATGCATGATTGATTCGCAACCAATCACGACACCGATCACGTACCAGGTTGGACAGCATTGTCATGAGACGTAGCTGAGAATAGATACAAGTGTATAACCCATCGTGTTAAACGAAATAAACATATTTCAGTGATTGTACCTTTTCACAGATAAAACACTAATCATCGACAAATAGAAATGGTCAGCTGAAATGCAACTCAACCAAAGCTACCAGCGATGACTCAAGGAAATGTAATTTTACGTCTTTTTCTTGAATGTTCAGTTGGCAAAAATTAAGCTGATGTCATGAAGCTAACTGGTTTGATTGTCTGTTTGTCCGACTTTCTACCCTATGCGTCCATGTGAGAATGCAGTGAATGATGCTGTATGGTTGTCAAAGCGAGAAACATAGAGAAGTGATATAGTATCAAAGAAAATCTATCTGCTGAGGTTGTCAGTTCGCAGTTTCTCTAGACCATTTCCTCTTAAGAAGTTCAAAGTCGGAAGAAGCCCGTCTCAGCGAAACTTCTGTTTGGATGTAAAAAGCGAAGCACATTCGAATCGCATACTATGGATATGAAAGTGAACGTGAACCAGCGGTAGGATTACATCATAGTTTTCGTGGATGGCACCCCGGGACCTTAGTAAATACTGCGTAAGAAACTGTGCAGTGACCAACGTTTATATCCACCCACAATGTTGACGCCCAAGGAACCGGCATTTCGTAGCTTCTCTGAATCGCAAATGTATTGATGAACGGTATTCATTCGGGGGATATTGGTGACTTCACGCTTTTCCACAGTGGTGAATTGAAAACCACATATCCAGAGACAATTATGTCGGTAAGTTTCCAAAATAAATTAACGTCAGCTGGTCTTACGCCTGTTCTGAATGAAATAGACAAATATTTCCAGACAGGAGTGTAAACTACTTACCGGTTGCAATCTTTTCTCGTTTCACCGGTTTCAAAACTCGTTATTCAGTAGCGTCGGATAAAATAAAACAGTGTTGGTGAAAAGTTGTACGCGGCGGAGTGATTAGATGACATTTGTAGTTAACGGTACTCTGTAGACACCTATAAGCGCCTAACACAAACTGGCTGAATTGCGCGTCTCTGAAATTTTAAGTTGATATCTAAACAAGCGGATTAAGTGGTCTATCGTATTATTTCACTAGTGGACTAGAAGGCAAGTCAGCAATCAGTGACACTTTACTTACCTAAATGCTGTCTTCTGTGTACCTCGAACAACACAGCGTGAAATTTTCAAAGGTTCTACTATCAACCTGAATATAGATACTATTCTCCGTGCTCACTTTACTAACAAAACGCGATACGGCTATTTTAGAAATGCTACTTTCTTTTACGTGAAAATTAATTTTGGTATATCTCAGAGAATTGTTCTACACATTCTCATTTATTGGCTTAAATAGATGGAATGATGACGTCAGAAATCCAAATATATGAAAGACTTTAAACAATGTGTAGTTCTTCCTCAAACTTCTAATTAAATTTGAGTGTAAACATGACATTTTTTATTGGTAAACCAACAAGAAGCCGGTACCTTTCCTGAGAATATTCTGGAATGCGTTCTTGTTTTGTGTTCCTTTTGCATGGGTTAGTTTTGCTGATCATCATCATCATCATCATCATCATCATCATAACAGCCATGAGCATAACCAAAAGGTACTGTGGCTCGGGCTGCCGTTCACCTCAACAGTGACGTGGAATATCCTAGAAAAAAACGTTTCTAAGAAGGTTGAAAATCAATAAAAGAAGAAGACTAACCGGAAGAACTAGAAATGGTATGGATACAGGTACGCCAGTGACTGCGACACACCGCCATCTCGGATAGCGTCTAGTAGCACCAGGTTGAGTGATTACTAGGACCCCATCCAGGCAGGCGAAACCTATCCACTTTCCTCAGTGGAGCAGTCCAGGTCTTCATATTTTGTAACCACATTGTTGCTTGATCACCACGCGGTTTGACCCAACTGTTGGTGGCCTCAGCATATGATGCCCGGTACGGTAAACGATTAGATGACATACGGAGTACGTGACCCAACCATCGCCAGCTGTGTACCGTGATTAATTGACCAATTGATCGCGCATCTCGAGCGTTCCGGAATACGCGCCGGCAAACGGCCACATTGCTCACGCGATCAGTCCACTTAATATGGGCTAATTGGTGGAGACAACGATGGTCAAACACAGCAAGCCTGTTGATACCTTCTTTGTGAACAGGCCACGTTTCCGAACCATAAAGCAAAATGGAACGCACACAGGCATTATATACTCTTCCTTTCAGCGAAAACCGGACGCCTTTTCGACGCCACAGATGACGCAGTTTGGCAAAGGCAGTTCGTGCCTTTGCAATCCTCGCTGATGTTTCATCAGCAATATTACAAGCTGATGAGATAGTGCTACCCAAGTATGTGAAACTGTCCACGGTCTCAAGCGTGTTACATGCAATGAAAAAAGTAGGAGTTGAAGTGCCCCAGTCTTGAAGCAACACTTTGCACTTTGAAGGTGCAAAGCGCATTCCATACAAACCAGCTCGGTCGCTCAACTTGTCCAGCATGGTCTGCATGTTTCCGGCAGAGGGGCTAAGTAAGACAATGTCGTCCGCATACTCCAGTTCGGCCAATCTAGCGCCAGGAAGAAGCTCAACACCAAGCCCACTGGACTCCCGACGCGCACCCTTCAGAATGTCGTCCATGACAAAATTGAACAGAAAGGAGGAAATCGGACACCCCTGACGAACACCACTAGAAGTGATGAACGCCCGAGACAGTTGTCCATAAACTCTCACCTTGCTTGCAGAGTGAGCATACAGTGACCTCAATAGATTCACGTGTTTCTCTGGTACTCCCTTGCGGAGAAGGCAGCTCCAGAGAACGTTACGAGCAACTGAATCGAAAGCAACCTAGGGCACATAACCAGGATATGTCCGGTTCCAAGGAAATACGATTAATGTTTTTCAGAGTTGCGTTGTATCGCAACATACACTGGTCACTCCACATCAGTGCTGTTTCCATGAAAATCAGCAGACCGAAACTTTGGAACTTTTGTTCAGAGGCAACTTCTACTTCTGACTGTGTTAGTTTGTAATTAATTAACGCCCTCATACTTCCTCAATGGTTATTTTGTTCTCCTATATTTTTTCTGGTCTTTAGAAAACAGCTTAAGCTCTTGTGCTGACCTCTAAAATTTTCGATATAGTGTATTGGCTAGGCTCGCGCCTATGTAATTACTGTTACCGTTCGATTGCTTTTTAATTGGGGTGAACGATGTGCTGGTAAAATCCGATAATTAGTAAGCATACATTTTCAAACGTTTATGCAGCCCTGTACGAAAAATTGCACACAGACTTCTCCATACATCCCTTTTACTAACCCAGATTTCGGTTAATGTAATAAACATGATTGATTGACTGTATGACATATCAAACCTTTAGCTAGTTCTCTTCACGCATGATCAAAAGCAAACTCATGCGATCGCAATATAGTGCAAATATTTCAAAGCTTAATTCTTCTTTAAGACATCCGCATCAAATTTAGTACGAGAGAAGTCAAACAGTTTTTGTGTCGTGTTTAAAATGTTATTGTTCACATTTAACAAAAATGTGTACAAGCAAACCAATGGTGTAGCTATGGGTTCCCCTGGTGCATCTACAGTAACCAATCTTTTCCTCCGATACCTAGAAATACATGCGATGAGTGAATTTATCTGCCCTCCACAAATTTGGTGGCGGTAGGTAGATGACATTCATGATCATGAAACTGGCCCCTCGCGACTAATTCTTACAGTTTCTTAACTCAAAATGCAACCACATTATATTCACACTGGAAACCGAAACTGATGGGCGTTCACCTAGTTTTCTATACCTTTTTCCATACTGGTTTCTCTTTTAGGCATAAGAATTTATCTTTCGTGCAAAAGCCTTTCGCTTTAGTGCAGTAGAATTTCTCCATTGTATTTTCAGGCTGTGGAACTGGCTTATGATTGGTCTAGTGGACTCAGATTTTGCGGCCTTTTTGATTGCGACTGCACGCATTGGCTGCCGCGCTAGGACAATGTCCAAGAGAACACTTGAGTTGTGAAGGTCGTCATGTGGTCCAATCATTGGCTTGTGCTCTCTGCCCCCTCTAGGCTAGACTCTATACAACGATTGGACCACATGACGACCTTCACAACTCAAGTGTTCTCTCGGACAGCGTCCTAGCGCAGTAGCCAATGCGTGCAGTCGCAATCAAAAAGGCCGTAAAATCTGAGTCCACTAGACCAATCATAAGCCAGTTCCACAGCCTGAAAATACAATGGAGAAATTCTACTGCACTAAAGCGAAAGGCTTTCACACGAAAGATAAATTTTTATGCCTAAAAGAGAAACCAGTATGGAAAAAGGTATAAACTGCCTAGTGAAAGTTGATGAGCAACAGAAATTCCAGGTTTCTGCGAACTACAAACCAATTCATTCTGGTCAGTATCTCAACTTCAACTTGTCGCATCCAATCGTTATAAAGAGAACAGTCACCTGATCATTTGTCAATAGGATTACTAAGGTCTGCACCACTGAACGTTCCAAAACAACAGAAATTTCTCGCATTGAAGAAATGCAAGTCGCCAATCAATATCCAGACTCATTTGTTGAGAGCACAATTAAGCGCATGCTATCTGAGGAGGAGACCGAAACGACCAGAACTTCCAAATCTACTGTGCAAACACCGTAACGTGAGTGAACATTTGAAAAAATTCGCTCCATCACCTCTGAGTACGCTATCCGGACCGTATTGCGGTTAGAACGACTGGTGATGTATCCTAAATTTCCAGTTTCTATGGGCGATCAGACAGACCGTGTTTACGAAATCAAATGCGGCGATTGCAATGCCAGCTACATTGGAGAAACAAGCAGACAACCGAAAGTACGTGTTGCCGAACACAAAAGGCACACGAGGTTTTCTCCTAAGGACGCATATCAACTTCAGCAACTAAATAAAGATTCGGCCGTCGCACTACATGCACTGCCAGAGAATCTCAACGTAGGTTTTGATCAAGCTCGAGTGATTCACAGTGGTCTGCCTTCCCATGCGGAGCGTTGCTGTGCTGAAGCTCTGACCATTTACACACAACACGCTTGTGTTAATCGCAATGATGGCAAATCCCTGTCTGCAGTGTGGCGTGGATGGATAAACAACACCAGACACAGACACGTCTGATCTGCATCACCCACCTGATGGGCAAACGATTCGACCAACCAATTCAGTTGTAGTACACACTGACCTAACCACGGCACATCCCACGTGACCTCTGTTCCTTTGTTAGTGTGATTTCGATTAGAACACTCCTGAGGAAGGCCAGCCGAGGTGGTTGAAACGTAGAGTATTATAACTCGCTCATAACGTTGTTATTCTCAATCCATTTATCTTAATTCCTTCGTTTTTTATGGTCGTGATCGTATTGTTACTTCGTCATTTGAAAATCCGCTTATTATGGTGGATGAAACAATTGCTTGGATTGACCTGTGTGATGCAAGACAGGTAGATTTCAACCGTTTGATTTTCACATTCCAATGAGGAAATCCAATAAGTTCAGATTGCTTTGAAGTTCCCACCACAGTTGTCGCAATGTGCATAGTCAAGACGTCTTGTGATGAATGTGTAGATTTGTTTGCTTTCTTGGTGATCGGTAAGTGATCTGGGAACATAAAACTATACGGCTTCTATGTGTGTACTTAAGTTGTTAGTGTCAAGCACACTGTGCATCCCATGAATAAATTCGGTTTAACCTCACAGGGATGGTCCACAGGTTCCGGATGTTTGTTGGTCATTGCTTCGTTATTTGGGAGATCAAATACAGTATTGAAGATGCTTACCCTGGTACATCGTGTAGCAGTCTCCAGAGTGAGGTATCTGAGTGATTTGTTCATTGTTTCTTCAGAGCTACCGTTAATTCTGATAATAGTTTACACACTCGGTCCTTCTATATATCGAAGTTTATCCAGAATGAAAGTTTAGTTCGTTGAACGACAACGTTCACTTCAAATAGGGGTTAATGCGATGTTAGGTTAGTATGGCAGCAAAATTGTGCAACCTAGAGAGTAAACTATACTCGTTGATTCTGTGCGAGAATTTGCAGATAGAACACAGGCAGAGAAAAACCTTATTCAGTGTTGTTGTCAGCCTAATGCGACGGTGACAGACTGCTGAATTTTACTGTCCATCGTCTGAATGATTTCTTTTGACAGGTTTTATAATTCTCTGGAAACATTTTATAGTTACCAGTCTTCTGATGGTTGAATGGTTTCCTTGGAGCTGTTGGAAATTTCATAAATAGATATTCTGTGCTCCACGATCTGACAACTCACCAACATAGCTCACTACTCATAATGCCGGTTTTCAAACAGTGACGATTCATTGGCAACGCATCATGTTGTTCGATATGCAGGACATATATATGCAGGCATATATCTAGCCAAGTTGAGCTGGCAGTAATCTCCGTCTGGTTCACAGGCCAGTCATATTATGATGGACGACTTAGTCGCAGATGCGAATATTCCAGCACTTGGTGAAATGTTTCGACGCGTTAGGGATAAATCGTCAAAGCTCAAATCAGGTGGATTGCAGACAACACAGTCGATCGGATGAACCGTCAGTCAGCGAAATCGGACCGACGGGTGAGAAATGGCAGGCAAAAGGTCAGCCATACGCAAAATAACCAGGCAGAGGTGTAAATGACGTGTCAGTGGAAACAGCCGATGCATTATGGACTGAAATCCCCGTTCATACACGCGAGCGCGCACGTGACTTCAAAAGGGTGACTTGGGGAATGCAGATGGTATTTTATTGAACGACTTCTTACTACAACATGTTTCAGTTTGTAATTTAGGTAGCCCGTGCGCGTCAGCTAAGAATGAGGATAACAGCTGGAAACCATCTAACTCCATGGTTTCTGATACTGCCGGTGGCATTGCATTTCTGAGAATCAGTGTGCACATTTTCATGGCAAAATAGTGATAATTTATCGGGTGCAGTTTAGAACAAAATTCCTGCAAACATATTTGTAGAAATATACCGGTAACAATTCTTTATCGTAATCATTATAAAGAGCAGTTCAATCAAATTTGCTTACAACAATTTTAAAACAAAGCATGCTTCTAGAGAACAAAGTACCTCAATGCGGACAACATTCTTAAACTAGTTATCTATGACAATTTCGACAAAGCAACAGGTTGCCCTCTTCAGTGATGAAATGGTAAACTAAAATATGTTGACAGTAAGTGGAACGACATACCAAACGATGCTTTTCATTTTGATAGCATGGCTAATAAAGCCTCAAGTCAGAGTTCACAAATGTGCGTGGCACCTCAGGTTCTACGGGGAAATCGTTAGGTTTCGGTCGGTCTTTTGGTGATCCATAAATCTGTTTCCTTCATAAATGCAGCTTTTTATCCATTGCTTGTTGAAAAAATTCTTATGATACCACGACCTGTTGAGGGAAATATATTTTTATTTTGTTCATCCACACTCATCGATGGGTGCTTGTTCCCAGCCTAGTGTTGCCTTCAAAACGCTAACACATCCACATAGATGTGTGTGAAAAGCCGGGTGTTATGGGCTGTGAACCGCAGGGACCAGGCACTGGGACGGTGACACCGTGCGACTTGATCCGAAATAGGAATGAACCCTCGTGCCAGCTAGTCCAGTGTGTTGTGCCCGTTCGCCCACCCGGCCCGGTTAGGAGGTCTATTCATTGGGCAGGTCCTTTGGTTCAGACTCTGGATTTGGTTTCCGGGTGCACATTTCTGGGATACGTAAAACACCTTCTTGATTCCCCCTGACAAACTTTAACAGATGTTTTGAGTCGGACAACACATAAGCGACTGTTCACTAAACTCAGGAACTCATTGCGATTCACATTTCAGCTTGAACAGGTGAGTCAGTTTCATTGTCACCTGTGACTCTGAGAGAAAATCGCTTGGATCAACAGTTATTTAAATGTGGACTCAAATAAATAAGGGTGCTGGAATCATAGTCTCGAGTCTCCGACACACACTACATATCGAATTTCAGATTTGCTAGGGAACATGCCAGAGCAGCTTGCTGACCAGCTTCTAGGAGTGTTTAGATATTGTTAGCGTCAGTGTTTACTAGTTGTCTTGGCCTCAGAAAATAATTATCACCTGATGGTACAAGGGGGGGCAAAAAGCTTGAGGGTCACACTATAACAAAAAATCGCAGTGAATGAATACTATCACGGCCAAGAGAAAAACTTCAGACGCCTTCCGGTCGTCCATGCCCAGGAAAGGAATTCATTTGGGGACCTCACTCTGAGTCCGCAATTCAGATATCTAGCTGAAGAGACAACAGGATACAAGTTTTTCTTAAGGGACCCTACTAGGAACCGATGACTTAAGATCTCAACTCATATGGCAGTGAACGGCTTGCCTAACTCGAGAACGCAGTGAATAAAACATTGTTTTCTGACTACGAACACTGCTATGTACAATGTGTGTATTCGAGGCTATGTCAGGCTCTTGGATGATACCAGATATTTTTCGCTTGTACTACATAAAACGCCAGCGGTCACGGTCAAACTTCGGGAGCGCTCCTTGTTTTGTGACACTTCTACAATCATTCTCCTTGATTTGGAAGATAGCAGTACATTTCTACGCAATCCGTGTTGTGACATACATCTGTATGAGTGCATCTGTTTTGGCTTGTCTGACAGAGGTGCGCCTGTTAAGACCGAGGTCGTAGCCTGCATAGCCCTTCAGGCCGATACAATGCGCAAGCCTGGCCATCACGTCAAGGTAGCGGAATAGGTCAAACACATAACTTTACCTAATGAACAACTTACTGTGGCGTGTTTGATAACGATTGCGTACACGACAGTTTTGGACGGAAACCTGGAAGGATTTTCTGACAGTTCAATTTTTCTGTCTCACCTAGACCAGCTACTCCAGTACGTTTGCGAATGACTGCAGCATCGCAGCACTAGTCTTATGTTAGCTTTAAGTGACCATTTCTAACTGATACGTATATCTTTGTTTAAGCAAGTGAACTCATCTGGAATCCTGAGCTTTTCTGGTTAGAACCGTATTCATCCAAATAGGACAGTCAGTGTTGCATCCCATCACACTTGTCAGTTGTTGAAAAGCGAATAGGTAACTCAGCATACAAACATTCGGGAAACTGTAGACGGTTTGGGTTCACCGGTCGTCTCCTTTATCCGTCTGTGTATGCTAGGACGTTTATGCTGTTGGTAAGGAACTTAGCTAATGAGTATGTGCCAACTGTCACCGGTACACCTGATAATATACGTGTAGGAAGTTTTTAGACGACACCGACAGTACTTTGATAGAAGTGGGAAGATCAGACTGACGCTGGTTTCTCAGTTACGCTTTACACGACACCCCAGATTATCGGAGACTTGAAAAATATTTTCATTATTGTGATGCGTCCTTTATCTATCAGTTGGTTGTGACCGGTTTTGGTAGCTGCATACTAAAAAGCCTTCTCATTGGGTGCTGTCGGAATTTTGCGCCAAATTTCCACTTAACTGTGAAATTACAGCTGTCGATTTGCATGGCTTACCGGGTGGTATGTTTTGAACTTGGTACATATTGTAAAATACCTCTATTACGAAGGTTTTTCTCAATGGACTAATGAACACAAAACCGGTTCATCCAAGTTAAGGCCGATATAAAAACGACACCACTGCTGAGATTTTGTAGTAGCAGTGGTGACCTGAATCTGAGTGTCAGAAAGCAAACCCTTTAACTGCCGATTGGTCACCCGTTCCAATTGGTGTGCGATTAAGAGAATATGCTAGTGTTTATAACGATTTGCACCCCGGATCTAATTGATGCGAAACAAGGAAGAAGTCGGACAAATGATCTCCATCTGTAAGTTCTTGATAAGAGTTGACGATAATGATAAATCAAGTTTAGATTCATACTGCTCGTTGTCGAACGAGCACTCGATAGAAACTCCAAGCACTGGATGAATCCTTCAGATAAGAGGAATCAGATAAAATTCAACAGTATTCATGTAACGAGCCAAGTTCTGTTTTACCCTAGCATATCACGTTTATGATAATCAAATTACGACACGTGAGACAGAACGTATTGCCGTTCCGTCTGTTTAGGTGGACGTTGTCATGAACATATTCAGCTTCGAGTAGCACTAATGGGTACTATAGCTCTGCCTATTGCTTAACCCGACGGCGACCCACAAAATAACGGAGTAATAGATACAAGTTTAAAAAGAGAAAAATGAGGAAGAATAAGGAAGAAAATACACTAAAAATTTAGATAACGACTTTGGGAATAAAGTTACGCAACTGGCGGCAATACACCATTACCATGTGTGCGTTCCATTTTGTTCTACAATTCGGAAACGTGGCCTGTTCAACAAGAAGGTATCAACAGGCTTGCTGTGTTTGACCATCGTTGTCTCCACCAATTAGCCCATATTAAGTGGACTGATCGCGTGAGCAATGTGGCCGTTTGCCGGCGCGTATTCCGGAACGCTCGAGATGCGCGATCAATTGGTCAATTAATCACGGTACACAGCTGGCGATGGTTGGGTCACGTACTCCGTATGTCATCTAATCGTTTACCGTACCGGGCATCATATGCTGAGGCCACCAACAGTTGGGTCAAACCGCGTGGTGATCAAGCAACAATGTGGTTACAAAATATGAAGACCTGGACTGCTCCACTGAGGAAAGTGGATAGGTTTCGCCTGCCTGGATGGGGTCCTCGTGATCACTCAAACCGCTGGTTAGAGACGCTATCCGAGATGGCGGTGTGTCGCAGTCACTGGCGTACCTGTATCCATACCATTTCTAGTTCTTCCGGTTAGTCTTCTTCTTTTATTGATTTTCACCCTTCTTCGTAACTTTTTCTTCTAGGATATTCCACGTCACCGTTGATGTGAGCGGCGGCCCTAGCCACAGTGCATTTTCGTCGGACTCATGGCTGTTTTGATGATGATGATGATGATGATGATGATGATGATGATGATGATGACGGTGATGATATGTACAAGACGATGGACTGTCGAGTTTTTTTAAATGGCACACGAGGTAAACGGTGGAATTCAGTTAACGCTGTCTTACTTGAATTCATGGGTATAGTAAACCACATCAGTTCTGAAGTAAAATTGCTTCTGTAAATTTTCACTTATTGGTTTCCAGAAGTAACAACAGAAGTCACTCACAAGTTGACTGTTAATGTGCCATCATCGTTCACAGGATGCACAAGAGTGAGCCAAAAACAAAAGAGAAGCACACAGCCAAAGTCTATATCTGTCAAGCAACAAAATGACAAATGTATGCAGTCAACTTTGAGATAGGTGGTTGGTTTGACAACGGCCACTGTACAGACATATAGACAAGTCTGTATGTATTATATGTGTATTTTGTGTTGTATTATGTACGTGTTATATATTAGATGTAAGTATGTTTCGTAGAAGTGTATAGATACATCGGTCGTAGGCAATATTTTTAAGGTGTAAGCCAATCTGAACATAGGCTTACTACCCGTACAAATCATGATTACCACTGTTAACCTTGAAGATAGCAGTATATCAGTCATTTACACGAGTGCTTAACTGTCATTCTACCATGAAGATAAGAGCAAGTTTTAAGCAAACAATATTAAAAGAGAAGGAAGGGAACCTAGCTGATAGAAATAACGGCGCATGTACTAAAATATTGAACATCAAGATGCTTCTGTCCTGCAGACGATGTAGATCAGTACGAAACTATAAAATAATCACCAATAGTGGAGTGAAACAGTGGACGGCGGACAATCAGTTGTGTTTCAGAAATATGTAGATTAAATTATGGTAAATGATGGGCCACAGAAATAAACATAACAGTCTTTTTGACACTAGTTGCACCAAGTATCTGTGACCATCAACCCCAGAAAAGAAGTCAGGTGACGTCCACAGAAGCTCTACCGATGATAGTTCTTTTCTACCCATATGTCAGTTACGAGCCATCTACTGTGATGTGTTTTTGATCATGACCAGTGAACGCAATCAAACAGCACCGTGACTTGGTCTGATGGACACATGTAATGCGTGCTCAAGAAGTCCTAACTCATAAAGACTGTTTCTAAGTAAAATGCCATTTAAGCATAAGTTGAGCTGGCCTATGAGAAAAGTTTAAACGCAGACTTAAAAGCAATTCTGTAACACAGTCTGTCTAGTATCACGCTTATGATTTGGATGTCGCATCCTCAGAAACATTTGACTAAACTTTACTCATTCTGTTCACTGTGTAATGTTGTTGTGAATTTGGTTGCGTTAGCGCAACCACGTATTAGGTATGGAAATAAAATCATAACATTTCCCTGGTTTTCAATAGTTTAGTTCAGCTAAAATTCAGGGTTATATCCTCTGCTCACAGTGTCACCTTTAGATGAAAACAGTCTAAGGTTAATTGCTAAAATGATTCTTGAAACTACACCCTAAACATATCCGGCTTTCAAAAGAGTTCGAATAATCAAATCCGCTCAAAAAAATAGCTGAAAAATTAGTTTCAATGACACCAACGCATCAGCAATACTTACCAACAGTTCACTATTAAACAAATCAAAACAAAGTTTTTGCCTAGCAAATTTGAAAAAAGAAGTATGTAACAGCCTTTTTAACAATATATCCTTCGTGTAAATGTTACTGCATCTCATCAATTACATACTACAATCTACGAGCTCATATAACCATCTTCAATGTATGTTGCGCAGATGATAACAACCTGAAAATGGAAGTCTTTCCTGTGAGTACAGAAAGACTTGTTTATTAATATCATATCGTCCTGTTATTAATCCATATTAATGCGTATGTGTGTATGTGGTTATTTAGCTTTATAGTGTCCACAGAACTTTGTTATTTAAACCCGCAGGATGCAAGACGTGTTTGATGAGATGCAGCAAAATGTGTTCGCGAGATATATTAGGAGAAAGACTGCTTCCGACTTCACTGTTGACACGGAAATGTTCGTAAAGCCACACCTAAAATCCCTGATTTAGAGGATGGTAGACAGAGAAAAAGGACAAAATTAGATATTTGGTGTTTAACATGTGATCTACAGAAAATATTCATAGTGATTTCGTGTTTCAAACTACCAAGAACTGGATATTTAGCTAATTCTCATGTATTTAGTCAAAATCAATGTGATCAGATTCGGAATTGTTTGCGTTTGGAAGCTCACCTGTTGTATTGTTTGAAAATCGTAGTCTCCGAGCAAATTTTCCGTAATCATTTTAATCATTTTTTTCAATTCAATTTTTACACGGGTAAGACGGAGAACTGGATCACAGTTTTGTACTTGATCTGATATGAGTAATTTCTTCATAGGTATTTGTTGATTCCCTTTGATATCCGATTCAAGCACATGAATAGGTCGTGTGGTGATTGGTACTTTCATAATAGATCGGTTTGCTGATTTTGTTATATCCTTTTGATCAACCGTTTTACTAGTCACTCCTGGCTTCCCACCAATTCGCAGTGATGCAAGATAAAACGGAAGTTGCGGAGAAATGAAGGTTGGATTGGAAAGGATAGTTGTCTGTTCTTGACTGTTCCTATTCGGTTGTCCGTATAAAACAAAACTGCGTAAAGTCGCTTGTAGCAATGGACAAGTGATCGAAGGTGAATCGCCAAGATACCTCCGATAAGCACGTTCCCGACTGTCTTGTAAATTATTTGACAGACCACGGTGTTTAAATACTCCTTGAATCAGAAGGTCTGTAAACTGGGGTAATAACAGTCTTGGTGTAAACGACTTGGAGAAATATCTAGTGTTTACTTTCCACAGAAAGAAATAGTTACCGGAAAATTGCATGCTAGTTTTCAGCGCCCACAGTTTCTTATTTGTTATTGGTTTTTCAGCAGAAAGTCAACTTGCTAGCATTACACCGCACGGACGAGTAGCAACTAGGCAAGTGTACAGCGAAGAAAGGAGTCCATCCCGGAGATACAAGGGATGAGCCCTAATGACTAAAACTTACCCACGCCGGCAAAACAAGGAACATCAACATGTTTGTACCTTACAAACAGTCAAGATAACTGTAAGTGAAAGTAAAGACTTGCTAGCATGACTAATTTCCATTAGTAATCGCTTCTTCAAAGTTATTTCACAACTAGCTCATCTATGCAATGAGTAACCAACATTCTCGGGGATTGGCTTAAACATTCTACTGTGTATATACTAAAAGATGGAGCGCATGAACCCGTTTGATGTCGACTACCAAAAATCTGCCTGTTAG
>JTDE01000435.1:135128-169807 GCA_014338405.1 Paragonimus skrjabini miyazakii | reverse complement strand
GCCACATTTTTGCTCACCCGTTGCAATCGCTTGGTGTGAGCTACCGGACACCAATAACGTCGATAATATATGTGAGGACAGTTTACGTCTTCTTATCCGAACAGCAATTTACGTGGCCACTGCTTAACAGAATTCTCACACCCATCTTATATAGCGACTCTGAGGTTTCAAAGAGATGCCTCTCTGTCAACATAAGTATACTGGTTTAGCAAGTACGGTCACAGTCTTGAAGTAGTTAACTTCTACTTCACTTCTTAGGCAAACGCAGCTGGTGATGCGACTGTCCAACCAAACACACCGATCAACAACCTCCATTACTTAACCAAACTCAGCTCAGCGTAAACGCAACCGTCTTGGAAGTTGTTTTGCAGTTTGACATTACGAAGTGCATTCCAATGTAATAAGCAAGATAGTGCCCAACATTATGTGCTCCTTGTAGAACGTTAAACAGTAGGCGCTTATCGCCCGCAGAGTTAACTCTTACCGTCATGATACCTAAAGTCTATACCACCTGTTAACTGTGCCACTACTACCGTACGAGACTAGTCAACAGAAAAATGAGTTAGTTCTCATTCGCAAATGTAACAAACAATTATCATTATGAACAAAAATACACCAGTGGTTTACGCTGATGCTCAACTGCCACATAACCATGAAGGAAAAAAATCAAACCCTATATAGGAAGAAAGAGAAAGAAAAAAAGGAAAGGGAAAGGGGACTTAACCATTAAAAATAGCTACGTCTATATTCAGATATACAACACCAAGGCACCTACACCTTGCAAACAAACAACCAAGCTGTAAATGTAAGTAAAGCGCCATCAACAAGAAAGCTCCATTACGGCTCTCATTGTCTGCGTCATAAGCTGCACTCACTTCACAGATAAGTCGCTCAACCAGCGAAAACATTCACGCCACTGAGCTCGATCAGCCGTCATTTCACTTAACGCCGCCAGCCACCTATACTGTGAGTCACGATGTCCCCAGCCTGGGAGACGGACCCGATCTACAGTGACCAACCCCTTCGTGAATGACTTTATTTCTACTTGAACATCACCCACAACTGATCGCAGCTGTCGCATTCCCATAGACTTTCCAGTCGATCCCTTTCAAAATCAAGCACTAGACTCGAGTTTCGCTCTCATTAGAGCTCGTCAGTAGTGCATATCATCGCCACTGCCGGGACTTGAACCACGAACACGCTGTTCATGATGCAACCGTGTTTACCACTGCGCCATTGACCTCACATTAGGCAAGACCGAATTATCATATGTGAACACTCAACCACTTTCGCTTGTGAGCAATGATCAGGTTGCCCGATCATTTCGATAGGAGACACAGTTACTGTCCGTTAACTCCAATCGATATACACTACTGACGAGCTCTAATGAGAGCGAAACTCGAGTCTAGTGCTTCTGTCCGAAAGGAGCCAACTGGAAAGTCTATGGGACTGCGACAGCTACAAGCAGTTGTGGGTTATTTTTAACTTGAAATTAACCAAATCCCCGACTACTCATCAGTGATTTCATTTCTCTATGCCAGATAATCATCTGTCCACTTCGCAGCTTACGCAAAACGGCGCAACGTTGGCAAACAGTGTTCGGTGTGACAAACGACTAACTGACATCTGTAGCACACGATCTAACCATTTCAGTTTGTGCAAATGTAATGACTAAACGAGAGAACTTGTTTGACAATCACTACGGAATACCAGCTTCCTAACCTCATCGTTGGTTACAAGCCTATGCCACCCGACAAGGGCGATCAAATGCAGACATCGGTGCCTGTATATACTAGATTATAAGTTTTTCGGTGGAGAAATTCATGATTTGTTCATGCCAGTTTGAATAACAGTGTGTTGAACAGTGAACCATGCGGGAAGGAAATTTAAATTTAAATTTAAATTACCACTGTTAACCTTGTTCAATCCTTATATTTACACAGATTCAAATTACCAGGACATTTCTAAGGATGGCTGCTATGTCGAACACTCCTTGTTAATACTGCGGCCGACCAGCAGGAAGTGCCACGTACATTCATAAATGGAATCGTTCACCAAGAGATTGGCCACTCTAGGTCCGGCTCGTTTCGTAGGGTGGAGACCTTGCGATTCATATAGTTGATGACTGGGAACGTTAGGTGAGATGGTGGCTAATCGGGCTTAGTGGCATAAGTGTTTCTGTCATTTGGCCGAGTTGTCTATAAAGGTGGTGTAATTAATGATGCAAGACAGTAAGAGCCGATAACGGCTCACCCCCACTGTGAATTATAGCTCGGCGGTTTGCTTGCAAGGTATAGGCACGTCGATGTTGGAGGACTAAGAGAATGTGAGCCATTCACTCCAAGTTCTCCTAGTTCTACCTGGATGGCTAGCCTGTTTAAAATTGATCGAATCTATGGCAGCAAGATAATCAGGACATTCCTGATTAGTTGCAGCCGTATCATTCTAGCCGATGGACACATATTCATGACATGCCGTCTTTCATGAACCGTTAGCCTGCTACCTGCGGTCACCCCACATTCTCACCTTTTGTTCTAATTCACTTTATAGCCCAAGCTAGTGAAAGACATACAGTCTTTCAGCCAGCTTGTACATGTGTAATTTCCTACCATTCATTTATCATTCATTTAAACAATGTGAAAGATTAACATTCAACTTGGCAACAGCCTTACTATTAAATAGAAAAAACTTTGGGCTTCATCATCAAACCAGTGCGGTTTTACAGCTCGGATTATTGTTGCTGCGTCCAGTATCTATAATGTAGCACGACCTTGTGATATACATTTGTTTGCAAATTTGACCTACGGATTTACGACAGACGAAGAGCCTTATATGCGTGTAGTACTGCTGAAAGACAATCATATGGTTTAAATGATATGACCGTGAGGCAAGGGTATTCCAATTAATCATATCAGTTGATTGACAAGTCAAAGTGGGTGTGCCACAATAGTTCCTGTGCGATCGAGATGAAAAATACTATAAACTAATCTCTAGTGAACAAGTTGGTGAAGCCTCGAATCTGTGAGAAATCACAAGACTGCACGACCGTGACAGTGGAAATGGGATCATCACCATCATCATCATAGACAGAAATACATCAGTGGTTCACACTGATGCTTAACTGCCACACAACCATGAGGAAGAAGAAACAAACCCTGTTTAGGAAAAGAGAAAAAAGGGAGAGGGTAGGGGACCTAACCGCTGGAAATAGCTACGTCTACATCCAAACATACAACATCAAGGCGCCTACACCTTGCAAACAAACAACCAAGCTGTAAGTGAAAGTAAGGCGTCATCATCAAGACAGCTTCCTCACGGCTCTCACTGCCCCGCGTCATTAAGTGCACTCACTTCACAGACAACTCGGACAAACAACGACAACATTCACGCCACTGAGTTCGGTTAGCCACCATCTCACCTAAAGTTTCAAGCCACCGACTCTCTGAGTCGCGTGGGCTCCAACCCGAGAGACGAACCCGATCTACAGTGACCAACCCCTTCGTGAACGATTTCATTTTTCTACGCCAGGTCATCATCTGTCCACCTCGCACCTTACGCCAATCGGCCGCAGCGTCGGCGAACAGTGCTCAGTGTGGCAAGCGATTAGCTGGCATCCTTATTACATGACCTAACCATCTAAGTCTGTGCAAATGTAGTGAATGAATAAAAGAACTCGTTTGACAACCAGTGCCAAACACCCGCTTCCTAACCTCCTCGTTGCTTACTCGTTGGGGCCACCCGATACGAGCGATTGAACGCAGACATCGGTGGTCAAATACCTGAAGACGGTTCACGTCCTCTACTCTGATCGGTCATGTTTCGCTGCCGTAAATGATGGTGTTATTCGGTAGATATAAAACAGTGGTTTGTGTTGAATGAGTACGTTTACGATTTGTATTCGTTGGTTATTTGTTAACATAAATCTCAAATCAGATGTCATTCTGAAACGTTTAAATAAGTAGCTGATATGAAGATTCCAAACAATCGATTACATAGTTTTTACTGGTCTCATACGTTAAGTACTTGCTCATTGATTACGTTACACAAAAGTACTTATGTTAGCCATGTTTGTTTGCTAACGCAACAGCATGATAACCAATGTTTATATCAGTCAGTTGGGATTTAGAAGGTTCCAATTCAGTTTTTACTTTTAATCCGCATGACCGGCACCGGACATACGTAGCCCACAACTGGTCCACAATGGCAGACGTGGGGACCCGAATAGGATCCACATCGGGTATTAGCTGCTTAGATTTTGTCTGTTCAGTTCATATTGGATGCCTTCAAAAGCTCACTGAGGTGGTTTTCGAACAACTGATTTTCATTGGAGCTGCTATGTATGTTATTTTCTGGCGTGTTTTGTGTTTCATAAGGAAAACTTTTAGCATTTATACGTAACACTTAACTAAGTTTGCCATTCTTCTAAGTGCCTTTTTATTTCATGAACATAGCTTTTTCTGTTGGTTCCTAATAGAGGAAGTGCACGATATCGTCAAACGTTATTTGCCAAATTGCTTCAGATGATTGAGGAACTCACTTGGAAAGCCAGGACAATGACTCTAAGTTTTCGTGAAGCATTCGCCTTGCTCATATTGGTTTCCCATTCAGATTCTGTTTTTCTTTGTGTAGCCAGTTTCAGTTGCTGCAAAGCAAATAACGACTGGCGACGGTCTCGTGCAGCAGCAAATCCCGCGACTTGATTAAGTCGTTGGGGGATCGAGCTGGGTTTTATTGGTTCTGCATCCACATTCTCTTCATTCTGTTTTACTCGGTCCCTTAAAACAGCAGTGTTCGAAACGTTTGCATGGGTCAAGTTATGTGGTTGGATTTTAGCCTGAATCGTTTGATTGACCAAAGCTGGCAAACAGTTGGTTGAAGAGGATGCTTCGGAATGATGATGGAACGTTCCTCTGTTGGTTCTTTCTAGAAGGTCAATTATGTCTGTATAATTCTTATCCAAGTTATCTTGACCCTCGGCAGACTGGACAGCACTAGGTTTGTTGTCGAATGTAACCTCACGATTAAGCTCTTGCAAACAAGTTCTTGGTGACCGGAGTTCAGATAGAGTTACCTCCATGTCCTGAACTTCAGTATTGTTTAAAATCTCCGTTTGATTTAATGAACTGGAACTTGAAGATTGTGAGGACAGTGCCAAATTTGTTACATCTGCGGACTTCCAGATAGAACTACTGATTCCATGTGATTTGCTGACATGATTGTCAATCGAATTTAAGAGAAAACTTAGTTTCCGAGCAACATCTGGAAGGCTTTTAATACACGTTGGCTCCTTTGTATCTAACATGTGCAGCTTCCCCAATACTAAGGTATCCCGTCTGATTGTGCTAGGTTTATCACTGTTCCCATGTACCCGGTCCGAATGCAATGAAGGTTTGGACAGATAATCCATTTTCTTAAACTGTTCATCCCACTCTTTAGTCCAACGTTTCTCAAGAGCTCCTTTGTGTGTAAGTGGAGAAGACCGAATATGAAACTGACGTATAGATCGTCGTAATTTATGTATTGGTGGTAAACGTTGCAGAATGCTCAATGCATCCGATGAATACAAATTATTCACGTTAGTCTGTGTGTAAGAGTAATGTAAGGAGTTGTCCATTTGGCTGAATTACAGTTATGCGGAAAATACCGATGTCTCTTAATGGATTGCTCCCTGATTTACTACAACTTGTGAGTCACGTGTTACGTTTATTGACTGATTCGAATGTGTTAGACGTTCATGATTTGGAAACACAGGTTGAATTATTTAGGCGTGTTACAAACGGTTGGTGTTATCAGTATGATTGGTAACTTCTTGACAAGTCAACTGTTCGCAGCGGTCAGAAAGTTCTCAGAAATAGTACGCTTACTTGACGAACAGACGTTCTGCTAACGAACGTTTTTAATTTATTGTTCACAACAGTCTTGATAATATGCTCATTTTGAGTTAGGTTCTGCACTTTCGGAGTCAAATTTTCTATAAAGAAAAATTGGGTTCTTAGCGGATAGAGGTAATTTCCCAGTACAGTTGTCACCGACACTCGGTTGAAAGTTTGCTATTAACCACCTTAGGAAAAAAACTACGGTGCCAACTTTCTGAGCTGCGATTTTAGAAGCTATGTGGATTATCACACATGAAACACCAACAGCAACCAGGCATCTATCTGATCGGTTCCTTGTTATGAGTGACCACAGATATTTTCACTACGGACATCTATACGGACTGTGTCCGTACACTACTAACATGATAGCTGCTGGCAGGCGGAGAAAAATATAGCGTACATTACTGATACGAGTGTCATTTTGTAGGAAAACACACATGAGTTACAATGATCAGTAATTAGCATACCATCATTATCAAGTGAAGGTCACTGTTTCTACAACTTTCATCCTGAAATATCAAAGTTTCCAAATCAACTAGTTGCCGTCTGTGCCTTAATATCACGGAAATGTTTTCAACAACAATGTTATTGAGATGATTCCCTAGAAGAACATAATAGTTCAATCCGGAAAGACCTGTCCATGAACAGTTAACGATACGACGATGATTTTTCTTCTCTTGTACAGTAGAAAGTAGGTTTCGTACGACGAGGTTTTTGTCTAAACTGATTGAAGAATCGTAACAAACATGAATTGACAGTGGAATTGAAAGATTGCACATTGGTGTGGTAGCCGCACGTAAGGTTGAATCTACTCATCAAGTTTATGTTGTGAAAGTCTTTAGTATTGCTAACAGGCTTGCTTCACGTCATCCTTCATCAGTTAACCAACACACATTAATCCCAGTCTAAATGATCATTATTCGGTCACATATATAAGCCTGGCACAAACGGAACTGTGTGTACATAATTAGACTTCCATAGTTATGATTCAGCTACAGTTACACACCTGGTAGTGATACTAATCAGAATTTGTAAGACATTCGAGGGATGCAAATTCCATTGCAACGACTGCAGTGGTACACTGTTTTTTCTTTGACACTAGTAAACGACCGTATCTCCATTTTTTCTTGTTTCTTCTTTTTAACATTATTGATATACTAAAGTTACCGGAGAAATAACTTATCATCTACAGAACGTGAGACATTCTATTAATAGTTATGTGTTTTCTTACATAATTGATCATATGTTATCAACTGGAAGCATCACGAATAAAAACTCTATTTTTTGGTTGCATTTTAACCAGTAAGATTATTAGCAGGCAGCTCAATCGAAGTAAACGACACAAGAAGGTCACAGGAGGAAAGTTGAATTTGAAATTAATACTGGTTATTGAATGCCACAAACAAATGATGTCAGCTTTCGTATTTCCAGGAACTTCTCAGTTAGTCCTTTTTTAAAAGAAATTCTCGCAACGACCGGGATTTAATCTCCGGTCCATTTTCTCGTAAGGCGACTGAGTTGACCACTGCATCGTTAGCTTCAGGTTAGTCACGACTGCAGTAAAAATTATTGGTTATACTTGCTTCTGAGTGAGGTTCATACTGCCTGATCACTTCGATCGTCTCCTAATTAGAAAAGTGTAGTGAGATTAAACTGAAGCGTTTTCCTGATTGAAAAAGTTCAGCTAGTCAGAGCTCACGCATAAAATGTTGAAGATAGAATTAGAGTCAATCCGCACCAACAAATCAAAGACAGCTATCAGCTACTAAATCAAATTGGTTTGTAAGTTGTGATAGTTAAAACAAGGCATTGTTAAACAACCGGGTTGTTTGTGGCAAAGTTTTTGCTTCTAGCGTATTCCACATCGCTGATGTGGTGAGCAGCGACCCGGGTCACAGTACCTACTGCTCAGGCTCAACACTGTTTTGTTGACGACGTTGCTCGAGGCAATGACTTGGAACGTAGCAGTGAACGGGCGAATCAAAACAAAAAGTACGTGTCGCCCAACAGCGATCGTGAGTACTATTGTTCTTCTGTGAGAGTGGCAAGGATTTTCTAAAAAAGAGATACTTCACTGCCGCTCAGATCTTTATTTATGATATAACGTGCCTTTTCCTTTGCCAACGTTCTAATACGACTTGACTGCTTGACCTGGGTACCTGCTATGCGGTTTCACCTAGTCTACTTGCGCGGAGACAAGAACACGATTGCGGAAAAACACGCTGTATCGCCGACCACCAGTTCGACCAAATGAATAAAATGTCAGTAAATATATATCATGAAATAGTGGCCAAATATGGCCATTAACTTGTCGAATCACTGTCTGCTTGTTTAAGCCACTTCGCTACCAAGTGGCCAAGTAAGGCTAATTCCATAGGCGTTCGTTTCTCGGGCTAGCGCGACACCCACGCTCACCTGCATGTATCCTCCTGGCGCGATACCCACGCTCACTTGCACGTCTCCTGCTCGTTGGTCTGACGTGCCCCTCAGCCGTCATCGAAGGCCTGACTGGTTTGCAATGATGACTGATTTCATCAGCCGTCCCCAATGTTCTGACTAGATTGTTTTGGTGAATTTGCCTCCTATCAGTTTCTCAATTTGATAGCTTAGTATACCGCAGGAATCAGCGGTCCTAGTGTCGTGACAGAATTCCTTGAACTGACGCAACACTGTGTTGCTTACTAAATCTATACTGCACCCTCCCTCGTCGCAGACTTTGGTGTTTTCTACTGGTGTATACGCTATATGAGTGGTGGGGCTTTCCGAGAAAAGAGCTAACAAAACGATATATAATCGTGGTAACAGGTAATACCAGACAGCATCCAATTTTGCAAGAGGGAAAGAATGGGTACATCTCGAAGTGGTTACTGCAGAAAGTGACAAACCTGGATCATCATCCCACCTTCAGGGCAGAATTTCTTCCTCTTCCGTCAGAAGTCGCTTACTTACAACAGGTCGAGTGATTTTTCGTAGTGCTTCGTTCATGGTTCTACGTAGCAATCGCAGTCCTTTGATGTTGGTGAGTTTCGAACTAATGTTGGTCAAAAATCACACGTCGGCTTTCTGTTTACAGAAGATGTTGACGCATCAGCGGCTTGGTCATATAATGCAAACTGTCAGCTAACCTCGTTGTGTGTCAGAGGACATTTGTTTCATTGTTTTGTCACCACGTCATAAGCCTGTGTTATTGAATGTTTCGTGTGATCGGCTACTGAGGATAAATGAAATGCATGTATTGTTCTGTCTTGATGAACCGGATACAGGGAACGCGACGGTTCATAATTACTGCAGGTCCACTACTGTCTAGAAGTATGTGCCCCTTCGGAAATGTTGACCTTATTCAATAATGAAACTACGTTCACATTCAGTACGATACGTTTGCATCTAACCCATCTTCGGTCACGGAAGCAGCAATTAAAGTAAACTTGAGATTACACCATTAGACGATGTCACTGACCTTGTGAAGGACACAGTTTTATGCAGAAGATTCATCGATTGTAGCACAACGTAGTCAGAATTCATCATCGTTTTCATTGTCTACAATATTCCAAGTTAACATAAGAATTTAAAACCAATTAACAATTAATCAAATGTCAATTTGTCTGTGCACCTGATTTGGTTTATTTTTACCGTATATAAATCGAATGTCATTTCTGTTGTATTGAGGAGTTGCTAGCAGAAAAACACAACCTGTTGTAACCATAGGCTTATATCAGAATGAAGATTTAACATATTATCCAAACTTTGCGAGACATGAAATAACACATACCGAGACACTTTTATGTCCACCGATTCTGATCATATCAAAACACTACACCAGTTTCATTCCGTTCACGTAAAACCCCCTATCAAACATCAACAAGAATTAGCTAACATACTACCATTCCTAGATGTCCTCAATTCTAGGCACTTAGACGTTGCAGTTGGTCGTTCTGTTTACCGGAAAACCACATGGAGTAGGCAATATTTACGGTTCTCTTCATTTGCACCCGTGGCTTACAAACGTAATTTGGTACGAACGCTATTTCATCAAGCAAGCAAACTGTGCATAGCTGATCATCTGAAGTCTGAATAGGAGATCTTGAGGAGTGTTCTGCTTGCGAATGGGTATCTGGTCGAACATGTTGAAATTCATTGCAAGAAACGAGTTGCCAACTCTCAATCACAATCAGCGCCGAAGAGACAGAATTTTATCAACCTTCCTTACGTAGGAGACTACAATATTACCGATGTTAGTCGATTGATTGCACTTATCCTTTACTGGAATTGCGTTTGTTGCTTTCTACCTGCAGGATGAGTCTCCACTGCCCCGATCGTTCTTTCCCGGAAATTTCCGCCTCTCGTGTCATCTACCAGTTGAACTATGGTTGCGATGACTCACGCATTGGCGGAACGGACTGAAATTTACGATGGTGGAAGGCGGAGCAGATCCGCAAGAGCTAGTGCAAACAATGACTCAACGAGGGTCAGTATATCAACAGGTGAACAGAAATCTCGCTTCTTCGATCGTGAAATACTTAATTGTGACAGGTCATGTGGTCGATCCCGTCATTTCATTTATGTCCCTATTGCGCAATCTCAACCCCATGATAGTGACGTTTTATGGGAAGTTATTAATCAAGCGTCACTCACCGGCCCTTTGTTGGCACAAGTTGCTGACTCAATCAAATTCGTCTGTCTGACAATGAAACCGTTACCCCACTCTGATTGCACCCATGTGATGGTCATTTATTTCACTATTTTATCGCCATGCCCTTAACTATTATACCCGAAATTTTATGTAATCGACTGATGAGAATAAACGAAATACTTGCATCTCATAAGGTATATTTTTTGTCACCTCGATGAGTACTATTTAACCAACGTAATCCAGCCTACAGCTGTTTTTGATTGTTCTTTGTTGGCATAAGCATGGACAACCTCTGATTCATAGGGCACAAATTTCTTCATCTCCATAACACAGTCTTCAACACGTCTACCCATTCTAGTTTCTCTATAAATAGTTAGGCCTTTATTAAATCACTATAGGAACATGTCTGTTGCCTTAAGGTCTTTTATCGACAGTTTCCCAGTATAGCTTTGACTAAATACAGAAATGCTTGTACATTCTAATAGTTGACAACGATACTGTTTACTGTGGCAGGTTGTAAGTGTTTCAAAATGTCTTGTCTTTCTCCCCCTTTAAATTGTTAGGCAAATTATATATCTCTTTTCATATTGACATTATACTTATTTGAGATCTGACACTGGTCCACATAATCATCAATAACGTTGAGTAAAGTCACCTAAGCACAAGCTGTCAATTACATTCAGAACCAAGCAGTCTGATAGATGACTAAAAGTGCATTGCTGATTGAAATTAAAACACACTTCAATTCAAGAATGTAATTAATGAAAGTTCATCATGTACGGCTGATTATTTCCTTGGACAACATGCGGAAACTTTGATTTCTCATTCGACGCGACAACCTGCACATAGTAGTAAACAAAAAGTTACTTTACGAATAGTTTTAAGTTTCGATCTTTGTGTACTGCTGTAACAAGAGTAGTGAGTTAGCCTGTCGATTAATGTCTAAGATGAACGAATTTGGTGCAACGAAAATGACTAATATCACGTTTTCGATAATTCATCTCTCGGTCGGCAAAATTGAGTAAAATGTTAACGGAATTAGATTGAGATATCGTTCAGATTTATTACAGAAAAACTAGGTCACTGGTCAAACAGTTAGTGATGGATTGATTAGTGCATTATGCCATGCTCGTCCATTGTTCTGACCGCGCTGGTTGATCAGTAGTCAGACAGATTTGTGGCCAGGGTGGACGCAGAGTCTGAACAAACCGTTTTTGATGACGCAACACTGGGTCGAGCAACCCAATTTTAATAACGTTGGCAGTACAATGTTCTCATTCGGATGGCCTTTGGTGGATTACCCGGTACACCATGCACCACTTAGAAGGTTTGATCAATGTTCACCTGGTGCCCACTTTCAACCGGATGAGCGAAGGTTGTGCTGTTGACCGATCGTGATTCTCCGTACCCCACGCCATGAATGGTGTTTTCGGATTCGTTTTGAATACTCTCTTGACGTTCGATCAATATAACCTGCTACGCACGAACAAGTGAGAGAGTAGATGCACACAGATGAGATGAACTGTCAGTCTGTCTTCTTTATAACACCTGATAACTGGGGATCTGGTGAACTGGATACTGTGGCATAAGTCTTGACGACTGCCTAGTGGAGTCTATTTGCCAGCCATTCTACGGCATTTTCACCTGTGAACGGCACTCTGATGAACACAGACTTCTTTCCTGCGTTCTGCACTTAAGGTTCAGGTGACGTTCTGATCACGTTTTCCTTGATAAGTCGTTCCAGATAACGGTTGTCTTGGGATACGTTCTCTATGAACTCAAGATGACTGGCTAGCTTGTCCGACGAACAAATTCTATATGGTCTGTCAGTCACGCAACGCACCAGTCATTCAGCGCACCAAGTTTTTGCCTAAAGAATACAAAACTGTAAAAGTTTGTATAGCCACCTGTCCGGGTATTTGTCCGATGGATTCTGCGATGAACTATGCTGTCGATTCGTCGACGTAAACGAACACCCAATAGGGATGTTTGGATTTCTGTCTTTTCCTGAAGCTTAAACTCAACTGACTGGTGGGCGTGATCAAACTTGGCAAGTACTGTGCACATATAAGCATTTGAGGTATTGAAAATGAGTATATCATCCACGTATCGATGACGCTGGCTGAACTGGTTGATGATAGATTGAAACGTGGTGCATTGAAGCTTCCTCAAGAATATATCGACCAAGCAGGGTCCTAGCAGAAGCCCCTACGGTCCCAATTTTGTTATACGAACGTCGAATCCGGTCTCAAATACGTGGTCACAGATAAAATTAGAAGTTTCTAGCGGCAGTACTTTAGTGAATAACGATACTACGTCCAATGAGCACAATGTCTTTGAATTCGTTTTAACATCCTGTATGTACTCGACGAATCCAAACGTACCAAGTAGACTGAGTGCGGCAATTGGTTCCAGCAGCTTCACCAGCCACTTTGCCGTTGCGTGGTAAGGCGAATTCATCATATCAAGTATTGGATGAATTGGTACACCAGGTTTGTGGACTCTGAGTAGGCCATAAAGACTGGGTATAGTAAAACTATGTGGCTGTAGTTGCTCGTAAGTCACAATGGTTATCAGTTTCAGGTTTTTTCAATGACTTGAGACATTCAGTATAAGCGGTTTGTCCTTTTCGTTGGCAACTTTACGAAACTTGCTTTGGTCCACGGGAATATCACTCATTTTCTCAACCTATTCTCCTTTGTTCTTGATGACAACTCCAGCTCCTTTTTCCGGTCTACTGAGGAATATATCCGGATTATTTTGAGGCTTCTCCAGTGAACCCACGTGTTCCTTAGTCAGTTTCCCCCGCAGTCTCACCGTACGTTTACGGCATAGATGACAACGGTTAACAAGTGTAGTTTTAAATAACTCGAAATCATCTGATGTGTGTGGGGTTGAATCTCGCGTTTGATCAAAAAGATTCTCAAGTTACACCTCCGACTCTAAGCGCTCCTTCTTGTTTTGTGGGGAGCAAAACTTGGAACTCAGTGAGAGCCCCTTGACTGTAGTGAGATTAATTAACGAAGACATGTTTATCTATATGTTTATTCTCATTATTTCAAGTTGTACATCATCCACAATTGATCGCAGCTGTCACCTTCCCATTGACTTTTCAGTCGGCCACTTTCGAAGAGAAACACTAGACTCGAGTTTTGCTCTCATTGGAGCTCGTCAGTAGTGCATATCATCGCCGCTGCCACTTGAAATTAACCAAATCCCCGGCTACTCATTAGTAATTTAGAATATCGCCTAGCAGGTTCAATGAGGTCGGAGATTTCGACCTGTCTTGGAAGTCCTAATCGCTGGGTTATCGATTGGAGTTAACAGGGCAGTTACTGTGTCTCCTATCGAGACGATCTGGAAACCTGATCATTACTCACAAGCGAAAGTGGTTGAGTGTTCACATATGATAATTCGGTCGTGCCTAACGTGAGGTCAATGGCGCAGTGGTAAACACGGTTGCATCATGAACAGCGTGTTCGTGGTTCAAGTCCCGGCAGTGGCGAAGATATGCACTACTGACGAGCTCTAATGAGAGCGAAACTCGAGTCTAGTGCTTGATTTCGGAAGGGGTCGACTGGAAAGTCTATGGGAATGCGATCAATTGTGGGTGATGTTCAAAATGAAATAAACCAAAACCCCAACTATTCATCAGTATTCTCATTATCGCAATCAGCATAGCTGGAAAGCCGATTATTATCTGGTTGGATTGTTTCTTGTCCATGGCGCTCCTTGCGATCTGTACAGCAGTTATCTGGTTATCGTAAGAATGTCTCTGCTGGTGGTGGTCTGACTTGTCAGCTTCAGTGAACCAAAATCCGTGAAGTGGCGCTTTCTTTCGAACGATTTGACGATGTCGTTCATTTAAAAATTAGTGGTTGAAGATGAACGTTTCTCGAAGCTAGTAAAAGACACTAATCATCTTCGAGTAATCGCCCTTAATAGTTCGGAAACAATATTTAACCTGCGGTTTTTGTGACACTGGGATTGTTTGGAAGCTAAAACATACATATCTTCAGATTATTGCTTCCTATGTACGCAGTCTGAATCGACAGAACTGCTACACGCAGAACACATCACCCATCTTTATACACTTGAGGTCCATGACATAGAAATATTTCTCCCAGTTTGTCTTTCGTGTGTTTACAGCAATTTGCTGATCACAAAACGTGATATTTAGGCTGACTTTGAAAATCGGTACAGATCAGCTTGGATGTAGTTGATTGTGAAGCACGCGGTTTGAGATATTTCACTTCTGAAGACACGTTTGTTCTTCCGACGCCCTGTAGTTTGGTTGGATGCCAGTCCTATAGATGCCTATTGTCTAAAATGTAGGAAAGATGACGAATCAATCCATCTGATTTCAGTCCAACTTCTCTTGGCATTTTACTAAGCGTGTACGATTACTCGAGTTTTCATTCCGGGATAAATAGATATTCATCTGTTTAGTTTATGGCATTGTGTTTGCTCAGAAGATGCAACAAACTGCGAAAGAACAAGAAATGATATCCTGTCCGGTATTGCATCTAGGCATGGGGCACAAACGAGGAAACTCCTATAGGTATTATTTACATGTGACTCAACCTGTTGCAAAACCTGTTTGCATCTACCTAGAATAATACCACCTATGTAACATTCTGAATTTATAACATCTAGACTGGCACATGATGCTTATTTAGTGTCCGGTACCTCACCGCCGCAATTCACTAGAGTGTCATCAGTTACTGATTTCAGGTAGGGTTTGACACACATGTTCGAAAAGCTAAACCACAGTCTCAGCTAGCTCAAACTCTGTAACCATTCTGGCACGCTGAAGAGTAGCTGAAACGTTTACGCCCACCACTGGTCAGCTACTGTTTATTGCATGTTGTATTATGCGTGAAGAGCCGTGGATGAGTTTATTTTTATTTACAACACAACTTTTTTTGTCGTGCTCCTACTCTTGCAGGAACTGACTTTATCAATAGACTCTGCGGAAGTTGAGGTAACTTGCCTTGATCCACCTTTGTAAACCGTCCAAACTAGCGGCAGACACGTAAAACACTTTCATTTCCAATGAATTCAACTCCTGCTGAACCAATTGATCTCAGAACTGTCAAAAACGCGAACCTATCTATTTAACGTTTAATCGTAAAATGCTAACCTGCTTCATAACAAAGGGGACTAGTATTTGGCGTGTTTGAAAGTAAACCTTAAAACTCACCACGATTATTACGCGTTCATTTGATTCTGTCTCGAAACCCATGATAGGTAAGGAAAACAAGATTTTTCAATGTATTCTCACCGATCAATATTATACCGGATAGCACGAATTGTGTGTAAAAATACATGCATTCATCCAGCTTGGTGAGACATATGATATCGGAACGGTATTTCCGAAAAAGGGAGACATGCACAACCGGTAATACTTTCCATTACATTCCTTTTTTTTCTTACAAAACTTTGGAACATTCCTCGTGATGTACGATGTTGAATATCTGTGAATGTCGTGTTGAAGAAAAATGGGTGTAGAACTGAAGGCGAACATTAATATGATCACAACATACAAAATACATACTGCGAAACAAAAAAGAATAAGACAAACTGCCAGACAGAGAAGAAGAAGGAAATGATTGTAATGTTCGTATTAACCGTTAAATAAAACCGGTTCTTTAAAGAGTTATATTCTCACTTGTTTTTTGGAACGTTATTATTCCCTTTGAGAGGCACCGTGGAATCGAAAGATATTAAAATGACGAGGGGTCGAACTGGGGCATACCAAATAGAAGAAGAATCGTAGGCAGTTGTAAAAGAGTGAAAAATTTGGCCATTTATGAGGTAAACAAAAGAAAAAGAATCACAGGGTTCGCAAAAGGGACATTGCTTTGTCCAAAATGCTGAATGATATGGTGAGCAAGCAAGGCCGAAGTGTAGTATGTATTCATTATGTGTATGCTTGTGCGTTTGGGTGTGTGTGCATTTGCAAGTATGTGGGAGCTTTAGAACATTCCGCCAGTGTCCAGAGTATAAAAACTGAGCGTTGCTAGAACAACAGAAACGCTGAGCGTGCTTAGTTGCATCAGTCGAATGTAAGCACGACAGTCTGCGTTCCTCCAATTTGAAACTTTTGGGTCGTAGGCGTTTAGTAATGTGAAACTTCAGAACTGCTTGTTTCCACTGTTTGAATTTAGACAAGCAGCATTAGCTGTCTAGCGTTTCTTACTTTGAGACTTGTGCGTGAAGTTATAAAGTCAAGTATAAAGGAAATAGAAGAACCTAAACGGAAAGGGAAACAGGGATGATTAATTGATCCAAAGATAGTTCTAGTCCAGCAACAATCTGAAGTAGCATTCATTATATCATTGTTGCATATTGAAGAGTTAAGCATAAGGATATCTTTAATACTTTTGGGTGTACTGACCCTAATATAGGTAAAAATGGATCTTTCTTGGAAGACTTTAAAAAGAAGATGATAGATTAGGTTCTTTTTCCATGACGTTGGTGAAAATTCATCGAGGATTCTTCAGAAGAGTGGTCAGAATGTTGTATTCAAAGATTTGGTTGGCGATTGTGGTGATCATACAGCATCAGGTTTGGTCTGAGTCGCTTTCTCTGGACAGGATGTGCACAGGTGGCATGAGGCATGAAAACAGGTGTTAATGCGCCTTGCAAAATTGCACCGGTGGATAATGAATTCGAACTGCCATGACAAGCTCGATATTTTCGTGCACCAGCAAACTCAAGACCCCTAACCATCTTCTGTTGTTCTTGCAATGGTCCGTGAACGTACACGTTCGTCTCCTGGTACACCGGACGTGTGAGGTATCGATCTGCCGAGTGAGGTCTCGGAGCACATGGTCGAAGGCGTACGCAGGCTATGTCCTGAACCGTACCGGTTGGGGGGCCGGCCTCACCTGAGCAACTCGATTCACTGTACAAGCGCGATCGGGTACGCCCAGATCGCAAAGTCGCACTTAGACGTTTACCAATTGAATCAGCATGCTCCGTAGAGGTGTGTCCCGCCTGGTTATTATCTTCGTTCGTAAGCATAATCGACATTGGCTTGGTTTGTTCAACCTTCTTCTTGGTCACTAGGGCGCCACCAGCAACCGGTGTTCTAGGGACCAGAACAGAACTTGACCTTAGGTGGCCGTGTCATAACTGTTTGTCTATGTTCTTTGCCAGTTTGTAAGGAGGCACCCATGAGATCAGAACTCAAGGATTGTTTGTGCATTGGTAATGCGCGGGAACATGAACCATTTGAACAATCATTGAGTGGTTGTGAATTTGATCGTCTATTGTTCAATGTCCTGGTATTAGGAAGTAATGTCCGGCGTTGGGTCGACTTCACTGAGTCCGTGTACTCCGATTTATGCGTGGTTACCCGGTTTGGTGTTTGCTGCTGTCGGACAAAAAACAGTGGGAAATGTCAATACTGTAACGAATCCTATGTGAAACCTAGCCGTTATAACAGTTATCATGCATGAGCATAAATTGGTGAATCACAGAACGATAATGTTTGCTAGGCATCGTTCACATATTTTGCTTACTGAAAACATTCTTAACCATGAAAACCATTCTTAACTATGAAAGCATTTTTAAACCATGCTTAGTTGGTTCAATGAAGACAGTAACTTCGACCTAACTGAGAAGTCCTGATCATGGGGTTATCGATTGGATAGAACACAGTGATTCTGTTCATTCTCCTTTCGAAATGGTCAAGCAAGTGGGCTAATCGAAAGGCTTATCTGAATGCAAAGGTCGCGATCGAGTGTAAGTTGTGTTCAATTTTGAAATAACCTAAATCCCCGAAGCTTCACTACTCATTCTTAATATGTCTGCCGTTTTTATATAGAACCGCGTGAATAGAAGATAACTGCTTTTGAATACTGTAAAATGCGAGGAAATACATGACGCTTAGAACTAAATCATGAGTTTCACACGTACTATACATTACGGCTCACATCAGTGTCAGTGGGTTGGTTTGAAACCTCAGTGTATTAAAATAAATCAACTAGATGTTTCCACGTATTGTTTCGGACATCCGGTTGCTAACAAACTAAGTGAGCAAGTACATGACAGGACGTAAACTATCTACCTTGAAGGAGAATTCACACTTCAGTTGAGAAATTAGGAAAACGGAGCTACTCTGTCCTAGCCTTTTTAGCAATGAGTTCGACTGAAACGTTCTGTGGTTTTTGCCACGTATGATATGGTGCATTGACATAGAGCATTGTTATGACGATTCAGTGGGAAATAGAGTAAAAGTACATTACGTCAGTCACGAACAGTCGTGACCACGATGAGTGTGATGGTTGACGAATCACCACTACCGACGTAGTCTTGGCCTATTTTTGCTACTCTCTCTGGGAAAATGCTTTAGACTGGTGATTCCAGTCTTATCTCTGCATCAATTTCCTCCAAAGTCAGATGTTAGGTTAAAATGCACAATTGCAGGACAACATAATAAAAGTTGAAAATAAGCTGATCAAAAATAGTGTTTGCAGCCCCAGACTAAAAAGTAGTCAAAAAGCCCACTTGGTTATTCAAGCGTTATCCGAGCTATAATGATCAATACGACAAGAGATATTGTCAAGAAATGCAGATAGAAATGTTTGAGACAATTCACGAGGGATCACCTTAAACAATGCATACAGAATTTGCATCGTGCAAGTGTAAACTTTCATCCATACATTTTAAGTAATCTCAAAGAAAAATCTCATTTGGGTGGCCTAATCGTAGCCGTTTTTTCCAAACTTCAATGGCCAGTTCGTCTATTGTAGCGAGCTGCACAGCAGCATTAGGACATACAAGGAGGCAACCGACCTCAAACACATACTTGGGGTCACGGTAAACTTAATCAGCCAGACTGTCGTACATGTTTCAGATCGACGTTACCCTACCACACAAAACAAAGTAGGATGTTTCTGTACTCGTGACAATCAGTTCAACAGAGCCACAAGAACAAAATCAAACGCCACTGATGTATTGCTGTCTATGATGATGATGATGATGATGAGTAGAATCCATTTTCCCTGTTGACACCAGAACATCCAGTTGGTCACTTTAGCGATCGTTTTAACTGTTCACATAGAAAAAAGTCCTAAGAGGTTGAGCCGAATATCCCAAGAATTCGCAGTGTGTTCTATCAGATACCAATACAGTTGACTATGTGATTCCTTGGTTAAAGAGTAGGTGATAAAATAACATGCGATCAAAAACCACACAACGTTCACTGATTTTCTCGAAGAAAAACAACTGTAACTTACTGTAAACAGCTAGGCGGCAGGTGACAGGAACTATAAAAGAACCTGTGGTTTAGTGAAATCAGATCAGAGTATTAGAAATTACGCGGGATTATTTACGCTTCTGGACATCATATGAGATAATCCCGTGCCTAAACAGAGCATAACGGACACGAACCAAACACGGTAGACGTATAGCTCTTGTTCTCAATTCGCAGAATCGAGTTAGTGGTGAAAGTTAACCTACCATGGGCGTCCTCACTGAAGGCTTAGCAAACAGATCTGTTTTCCTTCTCTTCGTTTGATTAAGAACTCGTGTCGCGGAACACGTATACCATCTGGTTAGTGTCAACTCCCTACCCGCGGACTCCATGTTTCCGTAGCATAGGTCACAGTCAGTCGACCGCATGTTGCACTGCCGAGCAGCCAACGCAATGACAAAAAGAGAGGCTTAATCACGTGACTTGCGTGTGTACACGGACTGATCACATGGGTCAAAATAACAAGTTCACCGCGAAAGCAACGCTAACGATAGCAGCGAACAGGATACCTATCTTGCTCGTCCATGATGGATGCAGTAAATGGACAACACTGCTTCACTGAGTTTACCTGCAGAAAACACGTAGTCCATGCTGAGTGGGTTAAATAATATGGTTGATCTGTACATTAGACACTTTACACCATCAAAGTGTAAAGTATTATTACAAGATAGGGTGGTGTCTTCTCGTCAGCCTGTAATATTGCTGACGAGGATAATGAAAGTACGTAGTACATTCGCCAAATTTCATCATATGTGGCGTAGCCAGGACGTTCATTTGTCTATTGAGGCCACAGTTTACAATATCTGTGCCCGCTCAATTTTGCTGTATGGATCAGATACCTGACCCACTCTTGTGCAAGGTACATATAGACTCTCGGTATTCAAGCAGCGTTGTATCCGCCGTTTATCCAGCATCGAACAGGCTGATTGTACAGGCAATGTGATAGTCCTTTGGCACGTATTTTTACACGTCCGCGGGTTGTTACCGATTTAGTGAAAATGCACAGACTTCGCTGCTTGCATCACGTATTCCGTATGTCGATAGAGCGTCTGCTACATTAAGCATTGTTCCGTGTGACTACTGATGTTTGGAAGACGTCTCAAGGTGACCAGACGATGACGTGATCACAGGTCATAGCCTGTGACCACATCATCCACGACTACCCACAGGGCTGGTTGGAACCACTTTGACATGACATTGTGCCACAGTCAGTGATCAACCTGTATCTACAGACTTGTCAACTCACAGCGGGGAGATTTGCTCAGCGTGTTTCTGTACCGTGAAGTCAATACCAGCAAATCAGTTTGGCGCCTACGACAAAAAGTGAGTAAAAATAAATGTGCATGTTAGGTTTCTTGTTCTTCTCTTTGTTTGTCATACATTTTTACTTGTTCATTGTCCCGAAACTTCGGCCATGATTCTCAGGACCAACACAAGCCGGAGCCGTAACACCTTACGCTTAAAATGACTGAGTGACGGATTGACTGGACAGTCTAACTGACTAGCCATTCTAGGGGCAATTGGATTAACTGTCATGTAGCGTGCAACCTTACCGACTACCGTAAGCAAAATTCGGAAATAACATTACACCGTTCTGTCGTGAAAGGTTTTCAAAAGCTGAGAATTAGACAAATGAATATTTAACCACTGTAACGGTGACGATCATCGACCTGCAGTTACTTGTTGCCAGATACCCACGTTACGACAACTGAGCATTCAACTATCATCAGCAATCACAGAGAAACAACTACTACACCTGGATGAGCAACCAAAAATGTATCCCCATGTCTTCCAATCATGGAAGATTGTTGTTGTTGGCTTTGCTAATTTTTCCTGACAGATGACGATCTTTACAAAGTTGTTGTGTACACCTCCGTTGTGTGACCCTGGATCACAGAGTGGTGCATCTGAACACGACAGTTCGGCATTGGTTTGAAAAAAGTCCCTGTGCAAAATAGGTGGTACTTTAAAATCAATTAAACGCAGTAGTGTTTACAGCCAGTCGAGTAAGGTAGTAGGTTGACTGCAAAATGAATATTATGGCATAGTTCGACAGATCACTCTATGCAAGACGATGTGTTCCGCAGGCTGCCCTCCGAATAATGGAATAAGGACTATCACTTTTCCATACCTTAACACATGGTGAACCCAAAGCGGTGTTAAACATTCCCCACTGTTGGTTATCTTACCATGGTAACAGTATGGCAGTCCAGCTATACAAACAAAAGAAAATAACTTTCAGATAACTGCATTTTACATCGTAAAAAAACGGTGGTCCATAGTGTCACAATCGTAATACGTTGCCCTCAGAATTTCGATGCGTAGCTCATTCTGTCTGTGTGACCATTGTTGAGTGCATACCGTGTTGTTTGACTCATGGTATAGTTAAAATTGTCCCTCGTTTCTGATGTTAGTGCACACATCTCTATTATCATGAGTGAGTGGCATTCATCTATTTGGTGTGGGCATTGCAATTCACAGAATTTCGGTAACCTGTGGTTTTGAGATGAGCTTGCAAAACTCAAACGTCCTGTCACCTTTCACCCAAATATCCTTAGTTCTAGTCCAACCAAATCCCAAAATTGTCAAGATTGGGTCTCATATGAGTCAGCAAATCTACATAAATACCCATCGAAAATACAGGTTTGATACCATTTGGTGGTGTTGGTGAATTCCAGTTTGAGGTATTTCAGAAATCGTGCTTCAGCGACCAGTCTCGTGGATCACTTGGTAGATTCCATATGACACGGGAAATTGGGCGGATAACTTAGACCAAATGTGAAATTTCCGAGTCATCAGTGTTGCTTCTTGACTTAGATGGTAGAGCGCTTGCATAGTTTAACGTGATGCTTTTTGTCGTCAGTCCGAATCTTACTGAAGACCAGGTTTTTCATAAGTTGGTCTCCTCCAAATCATCCTACCTACTGCACTACTTATAAGTAGCACATTTTTGTTTGTATACAACCGTCAAATTAAACAAGCCCACATTCAAACCATAATGACTACGGTTGAGTATAGTCGACTTTTTGAGATTGTGTGTTTCGTTCTGCTTATTTATTCAAATCTCCCGCTCCAACTATCATGTTTAACGGGGCGAAGGCGTCGTCCCATCTTATAGAACAACCCTTTTGTGAGCAAAACAACGTTGTCGAAATGACAACTTGGCAGAACAGAGACGAAAAACATAAGTGACTGCTACCTGTCACGCTCGAATGACAGAGCGCTCTTAGAGAATACTGTGTGTTTTGCAGCAGAACAACATTTCACGTGGGCTGGTTATATTCACAATAGTCACTGGACAATCATGAGATAAGTCGACGGAAAATTGGGTTAATACTACCTAATTATAGGTATAATAGTAGTCCTGACTTCTAACACTGAGAACAATCTAGTACAGCAAGATTATAAGATGAAAAGCAATAGTACTCTTCTTTCACGTATATCATTCGTGACTGATGAGTTTCATGTTGCTCGTTGTGGACGGATCCGTTCTAGCTTTTCGCAGGTCAGAACATAATTATCCAAAGTAGAGACTCATTCAACTATAACAAGGGAGCTAAAACTGAAGCTGCAAGAACATGTCTTGAAGATAAATGAATCATAATTCACTTGACGTCAACAACACACTCCACATTCTTAAGTCTCATTCGGCTCCATCAGAGGAGTTGAAATCTGGCTTTAAAATCAAGACGTGTCCACATCGCTTTTGTTGCATAACTGCATCGGAAATTTATTTCATTTCAAACAGTATGAGTAATATGGTGTGTGCAAAAAGAGGAACAACATCATTTCGATTACAAGGTTCGAATAATCATGGTACATTTTAATTCAGCTCCAAGCTGGAGCTGTCATACGGATTGTGAAAACAAACAAGATAGGTTTTTGACACTTGTTCATGTCCTCATGTATGCATATGAAAGGGCTACCTCTAAGTTTTTGTAATCTATGCTGTTTAAGTTAAAAAAAGACCTAGCTTGAAACCTTGAGTCTTCCACAACAATCACGCACAGGTCTATGCTGTATGATCAGTTTCACTCATGTGCAAATTCTTCAGATTTGATTAAAAGCAGAAGAGTATTGAAAAGGTAATCTATGTGTTATGAGCAGAAGTTCTCACGCATTTGCTCATTCTTTCTCTGTAAACAAATAAATCATTGGTCATGGATTGTCATCTACTGATCATAGCGCTGATATATCCTGATTTACAACACTGATGATAATGATATATACAAACAGTATACACCTAAGAGCACTCATCCTCCCTCATCAAGCCAGCCAGGCCAGTTAAAATCTGCCTGTGTTACCGTCTTGGACGAACTGATATTCATACCCCTTGGTTTACTGTTAATTTGGAATGTTCCATCTTTCGTAATGCACAATTCATAAGATAGAGGATAAACTTGTAAATCAACTTAATGAGTCTGTCACTTGTCCATACCACGTGAAAGAAATTCATTCAGCCAACTATTCAGACCAAAATCAGCTAATTACGAGTAGCATGATAATATATTCGGATCTTCAGGGAAGGTTTGCATATGTCCATAACACAATAATGTCGTGCAAATATCGGCATGACGCAATGCAGTCTGTTATAAAATCAACAGTCCACGTGAAAAAAGTTACAGTTGAATCTTGTCACTTTTGTGTGACTGCGGGTGTCATTTTTATAGTTCATCTAACATACGTGTTTATGAGGCGATAAACAACTAGCTCATCTACGTATATTTTCGTACGTTTTGAAGTATGTTCTATTGTGAAGTAATCGGTTGGTTTTAATACAAACAGTATTTTACTTAGTGCATAAACATCGTATCAATAACGAGACTTACTGCTTTGGGAACTTGACAGAACTTTGAAGCAGCAATTTTTGACTCGGTCACTTTTCTCTCAACTGTCATCAACTGTGATTTTGTGTGCTTGGTAAAGTTTTCCCCAAAAGCTCCGCCATTTGAACTGTTCACAGTAGAATTGATTGATACTCTGTTTACTGCTTTGTTGGGCCATTCATTAACGGATAAAGATCCAGTACCAGCTAACTCTGGTGTTGTGCACGGGGATTGAATGCCAAGGTGCCAGGTTCGATGCGGACTCTCAAGTAGTTGACGCGTCGTTAGACTGTTGGCCGACATTTTGCATTGTAACGCTTGTTTGCGCTTGTTAGAATTGATTCTTATTTGATGAGCACTATCTATCAATGTCGTGGTCGGCTGGGCCAGTTGAGGGGAATTCGACTGAGATGTCTCAACTGGCTGACTGTCTTGTTTGGCGCACTGTTCCAAACCGTTGTACCTGAGATCTTGCACAGTTTGGGTTGCATTGATTTGTGGCGGAGTCAACGGTCTGGTTTCAAATCCCTTTGCCAATAAATAAACAGTTCTTCTTTTACGCGGAACCGGTGTGGGCTTGTTGAGTTGAGAATCCGGTGACAGCTCACTTTGACTATTCGACTCTTTCGGCATCAGAGTATGCTGGTTATCTGAGGTAGTTTTACCCACCATTTGTTGAGAGCTTTTGGGCTGCACCCTAAAAGTCTTTGAACTACCGAGGCTGATTTTATTTCTTCTTGGCACAGTCAGGAGAGTATGGTGTCCGTTGGCAGTTTTCGTAGGAAATTGGTTGACAGACAATCTCAGAAATGATATAGATCTATGAGGCTCTGTTGTGTGGAACGTCGAATGGGTTACTGGCCCTTCTGTTGGATTCAGTGTACATAACTCCGTGTTTGATTGATATGACGAAACACACCCATCAGTTGTTGGGACTTGGTCTGTGAACAACCGTGTACAAATAGTTGAACCTCTCCGACAAGTTCCCGTGGAATTTGGCGATGGAACGGTGTTCAAATTAGCCACCACTTGTGGTGAACCACCTAGAACATAACTGCTGTGACTGGGTTTATGGTGGACTTCGAGAAGGGGTGACTCTGGCGGGCGACTTTGTGTGGTCTGCTGTTCTCGACGTTTTGCCAGCAGATTTTGTATCAGCTCTTGAATTTTTGCCCTAGGATTGTGTTGTAGACGGGAAGACGTGGAGGTGCAGTTCAGTTTTTGTTTAACACAGTCCAAGAGACTGCTGGATTCGGAATGTTCCTTTAAAGGCTGTGAATGTTGATCATTCTCGACTTTGCGACCACCAACCGGTGGTTCTTCCGAATCCGTTATTTTGATGAACTTCTGGTCAGCACCTATAACGTGTCTATCCACTCGGGCGCAGTTGGTGACACTGGGTTCAGATTCTCCGTCTGGCTTCACGGGATCACAAAGTGGGGTTTGATCTGATAAATGATATATAAACGCTGATTATACATTGGATGAAGGGTTTATAGTTTAGAGCTAAGTATAGCTGTGACTGATTGCAAACATACTGTAAACTATCAAAACGCCTCGTGTCTTCAGGCTCACTGTACGCTTTATCTGTTAATGCGTTTATGCTATCCGAAACAACTTATGGCACCGGTAGTCTGCGATCAACTTTCAGACATTATGGGGCAATGTAGGCAGAAGACATTGGAAATCTCATGGGCCTGCGGTGTGTGCTGAAGGGGACGAAGTATTCGGTATTGATGCGAAATGCTAATGTAGATACCGACAAAACCCTTTACTCCAACTGGGCAGATATTACCCTCATATAGTATTTCCCTCTCGCCATCCCATCATATATCAGTATGACAGCACAATCAGCTTTGTGGGAAACTCCTCACAATGCAGTTCTGACTGATAGGTAGGGGTGAGCAACCACGATCGATGCACATACAACGCACATCCCATCGTGATATTGCGAACGGGATTGCAATAGTTAACGAATGTTCCAGTGTACGAGTCTGCCCTTCACCTTGGTCGGCAAACAGAAGCGGCTCGCTGACCAACCAGACTATCTATCAAGCTCTACGGGTCAACCAACACAAATACCGGATTGTCCGGGATAGTTATTCAGATGTGGCCGTTGACAAAACACTCTGTTTGGAACGATTTGTTAATATATTTGCAGTTTTCTAGGATCGGTTTTGATTGATGATTGCTGTTCTAGTGCACTGGTGAATGAATCATCAGGATTTACACCATGAAACAAAAAAGAGCTATAAACTGTGTGGATTTTGTGAGGTAGATATGTAAACTTCAACTACACTCGCGAAAGAACAATTTTGCAAAGAGAAAAACACGAGGCAGAATTTGACGTGACTTTTAAATAGCATGATACAATTACAGAAGTCTTCCGTTGTTCAAATGAACCTTGTGATATTTGGAATGCGATTCACTTTCAGTTGACCATAATATTCATTCTGGGTAATATTCTTCCTAATAAACATGAAAGTCTCAAGCTGTATCAATATTTAAAAATACTCATTTTTCTCATTAAAAAATTCTGGCTGATGTCGATAAGCAAGCGTAGAGAGTGTGAGTTATGATTTTGTTCTTCGGTCCTTCGTGTAGTTGATCGCCTGAATGTTTCTGTCATTTAGAAAGTGAAATCACTCTGGTAGGTATTGTCAGCTCTGGTAATCATTGATTTTGTCAATGAAGCAACTAGTGCTCAAGACCGATCTACGTTTCACACAGTCAATGTTCTTTATTGTTATAAACAACGGCGTGTTTGTGAGGGCAGTAAGATCGTTAGTTTCAATATTAACGAGTTCAATGCGGTTTGCTTTGACGTTTTACTCCGAATATTCAATGTTCGGATAGATGAAGAGTAGATTACACCAGCGTTAGTTCGTATTTTACTGAGTGTGTGTGTACAAACAATAAAAGCCTACAATAATATCAAATGTCTTTTTTACAATTAAGTTTCCATATTGGCTTTCGCGGAAGACCCTTTATGCCTCAAGTGTTCACATGTTGGCTGGTTTGGAGCTTACTACATAATTAAGTTCTCCAGTTGTGTTTCAAGAAAGTCAACGTATAGGAACTTCCTAAACGCATAAGAGAAGCAAATTTGATCAACACCCTCTGGTACCACCCTGGGTTGAAACATCGCGCGCAATATACTGACAGCTACCAAAATGTTGTGACCAAAGTGAGGTATTCATACCTAGCTAATGAAAGTTATTTGATGTCGAGAGAGACAAGGGAATGAAAAGTGACCTAAGGTCTATTGCTGAACCTTGTGGATGCTTCAGTGTTTACTCGAAATCTTTTTAAAATGCAAAATTAACCAACACAATAAAGTATGACCGACTTGATTAGGAAGCATGGAAGAAATGCAGCCTCATATCTACTTATTAAAAAGTCTTTCTACGATTCGTTAACGTGTTGGTACAGTATTTTGTTTCTGAAGCAGGTTCGCAGTACAAGAAGTTTTGCAAATCAGAATTGAAGCTAATGAAAGCAGTTCGATGGTATAGTGCTCAACTTGATATCATTGATATCACTGGTCATTCTAAGACTCCAAACCATGCTAGCTGTTGCCTGCTTGTAACCATGCCGTGGTAGAATGAAACATCGTTGGTGTATAGGATTTCAAATTATGCTCTCTTTTCCTGTTTAACAAAACTGGCTTAACGATAATTAGTCTTAATTCAATCATTGCTGAGTGCAGTTTCAGCTAATACACAAAAACGAAACCTCCACAGCGATAAGTTTTTATGCATGTAAAACTTGATGCACAAACCATATTCCTTTTTAGTAACAACCCGAATTTACTTTCAACCAAAAACTATAGATGCGATTATCAGTAGTTTCACTTGCCCTATTATTGTGTATTTTGTGAGTACTTAAAAAACAGCAGCCTTTTCTTGAAAGAAATATCATGTTTTCTACGGGGTCCCAGACATTAACCAGTAGAACTGTACGTGTTGACTTTAACACGAAAACTTCTGAGCACAGTTCAGTAGTGTGCTTTGACTCGCTGACCTTTTGTGTAATAGACCAAATTAGTGGTGTAGTTGGTTGACTGTTCGATTACCATCTGTCGATCAGAGTCACACAGGAACGTATGAATACAGATGCCTGTGAAATAAGAATATTTTACGGTTCTGTTCCATATGCGTTCCCAGGATACTGTTTGTGTGCACGGTACAATTAAGCTGAAATTTATTTTCTACGTTCACCGACTATGGAGGAATATTGGAAACAGTGAGATATTAAATAATACATCAGTTATCCGTTATGAGTTACAGTGTTCCAAATTGGCAATAGCCGGTTCGATGCTAAGGGTTTTAGGGATGCAGGTACAACTGTTTCATAGAGTTTCTCGTGATTGATGCCGTTTGTGACTGAGTGATAAGTTTTGTTAAATTTAATTTTTGTTGGTTCGTCAATAGTCTGTAGATTACTTTCATTCTGGTTGTTTATAACAACTGAGAAAAACCATGAGGGCTGTTAGACTTATACTAATAGTTGTTTACTTATGAACGCGAACACCGTTTACTAATTCGTTCCAGATTAATATTATGTTTAATCACGTTTACAATATGTCGCATTCGGGAATTCATGACTATCTTAAAGGGCACTTATGATCTGTCGGTTAAAAATCCTAGTTTGTTTGGAATGTGTTTGAAGCGAGACGTTTTTATTTGGCACTAACTGTTTACGTTCTTCGAATGCAACAACGTATTTTAGAGGAGTTTTGGTTCCATCCAAATCAACATCTTGTTTGTGTTCTGGAAACGTCTTTTGATAAACAATCACATGACTTACTTTCAAGGCACTGCTGGATAAATCAAGAAACTGTTAGAATTATTCTACTCCATAGATGATGTCTAAGGTTAATGTGTTTTCTTATGAGAACAACGCGAATGCTGTTCAAGGTCGTTAATGAGCAAACAGAAAAACAGCTTTGGTACAAAGGTGACCGGCTAAAAGTACGGGATGTAACTGAGAACGTACGCATCCACTATTGTTATAACTCCCAAATGCGAGTATTGATCACCGCAGAGGTTGATGAGTTAACACACTTACATTGCATCTTAATTAACGATACAGAAACTTTATTCAGTGATATGGAAGTTATCCAACATCATCTCCAACAGACGATGTGTACTCCAAGCCTTATCGAATTACGCGAACGCTGAACAAACAAAATAGGGCATATCTGGTTCATTTTGTGGACACAAGAGTGAGTTTCATGGTTTGACGTCTTTGTACAACTAACAAATGATGCGCAGTTCGAATAATTTATCTGAGGTCATTGTGTAGACACAAGACCATGTGATTATCAAACATCCACCTTGTGTTACTATGCCATGTTGCCTGGTGACCAGGCAACTTGATATTGTCTATGAATCTGACAACAAACCCTTGACAACGCAGTTTGTGTACAAAGTTCGCAATGTTTCCAGTGTTAAAGACATTGCGTCTGGAACTGGAAATTTTCCTTCGAAACAAACTGAACTCGCCAGACCTGTTTCCAGCTTAAATGGTCGTAACAACTTCTTTCCTCGTTTACTTCGTATCGTCTCCCTGGTTTCAGGAAGGTCGCAAAATCTTGAGAGGCTGCTGTTTTGTTTTTGATTTCGTCTGAAGCCGGAATCTTTTTCAGTTAAATAAAATAGAGACAGTACAGGTTATAAAATGTATGTTCATTTGGACCTCAACACCTTGATTTTCTTCTAAATACTTTTCATATAATCAGCTCAGCCAAGTCAATAAGAGGAAGAGCGGAATCGCCAGTAGAATTGTTAGGAGACGCATCTCCTAACGAAGCAGCAAAGGCAAATCACCTCATATTGATTGATCGATCCGGCTTTGAGTTAATTGATATGTTCTAACTCACTCAATCAATCAGACTGCAGCTGCGCGATCGAACGCCTGTACATTGTGTGAACTGTTTTCACGAGTGCACTTTCTAATGCCCAGCTGTAACATGATTCCTACTCCTTTGGACCTATAAGTGTAGAGCCTCTGTGGTTAATGAAACTCGCCTCGTTTTCCCAACAAACGCTATTGCCGCACCTTTTGTTTTTCTCGATTCTGGGTCAGCGATTGAGCGCGTTACATCAAAAATAAACTTATGCCGATTGAAATCGATGGATCACACGGGGAAATAATGTCATCAGGTAGAGTGTGGAGGACATTAATTGATGGAGCATACGAAATGCACGTATACATGTCAAGATTGATGAATAGAAGATTGTTTTGTCGGCTATGCTGGAGATAGTATGTTACCGGCTGGTCATTGTTACGTAATAGGGATGATGCACAGCATTATTTTTCTCTGCAATATTTAAATGTGAACCGATTCGACAAGATTATTCTGACTGCCTACGTAGATTTACTCATAGCTAACGAAATTGATTTCTTGTTTTCCAGTTTCCGTACATACTGTGCTGCAACCAAATCGGCAGTGGCATAATTAACTGGATTCAGAGTTATGAAATTAATTAAAGATTCATGTCCTCCTTTAGCCGAAGTGGACTGCCTGGCTAACGTCACCAGGCATTTGTGTAAGACGAACGCTAGAGTAGTTCTGCTTCATTACTCCGACTGGAGATCGTAAACTATCCATTTGATAATGGATGTCTACGTCCACGTACAGAGTGACATCATCGGGTTGTTAGAAATAATGTGGACGGAAAGTGTTTATTTTATCTGGACGATTTAATGATTACGTTTGTTCATTGTTTATGGATTCACAACACTGGATGTTTGAGCTTCATACTCAAAAGGCTAACTAAGTTCTGTCACGCGCAGTACTTTGGAGTGATGCCGAAGCCGACAACTTTGAGGTGTGCTTTGAATGTAGCACGACTTGTGGCGAATTGGAAATGGTGATATGTAGTAAATGCCTGTAGATCACGATCGTCTCCTAGGCTGATACATCAGTGACCCATAGATTCTGTGAATGCGGACGTTAGAAGTGATAACAATTAGTCGGATTCAGTAATGCGATTCTCGACGTCGCGCTAGTGAAATTCCTGTGAAGCAAAAACATTTAATGTGCTGAGGTTATGAATACAACAAGAATGTTGCTTCATTTTCAAATGTAAATCTGATTTTTGTTTACAATGTGTAGACATTTTGATGCTGAATGTCCAGCTTCAGACCGGGTTTTTTTAACGACGTTCAGTCTACTTGGCGTTTTGTATTCGTGCAATGGAGCATTCAAATGGTTTCGACTGATGACAGTGGTGACGACGGTGTTGAAACATAGTTAAAGCAAGACTCTGGGAAATACTATTGTTCGCCTTTGACCCAAAACAAAGTTTTCGGCGTTCTGTGATAGTTAATTTTATGCTGCCGAATGAATCATATTATCAAGTTGAAAGACAGAGTCCGCTCGAATTTGCGCAACGAAATCTGATTGTGATGAAAGTTGCACCGATTTTCAAGTATAGTTTCAGACCCATTTTTGCTGCGTGTATGCAAATGTACACAGAAGAATGTTATAAACCTGTAACGAGGTTCAAACCATGAAGTTTGACGCACATTCCGATTATCCTGGTAACCGTAGACGACTGTGTCAAATAACGAATGCGAGTTTGCTATGACATTCTGTTACGGTTTTGATCTGGTAGTAAGTACACTTGTATTGGTTTCCCATAGGTACTTGTCAAAGTGCAACGAAATCTGCTCTGGGATTGATCGTCCATCACATAGTTGTGGTATTTAGTCACACTGAGATGAGCTCTTTACAGATCAAGCGTTCTGAAGTAATTTCGATTTCTGACCACTGTAAGCATGATCCACCAGCGGTTTAAAAGGTCCTGAAGCAAGAAGTGCATATGTTCACCTCTTGTTCATCACATCCATATATGATGACCTTTAAATCCGAATTCATTCTGGCTATTCATAATTCAATTGCTTAGTACACGCAGTAACACTGTTACTACTGTTCAATACCGCGTTCAAACTAAGGGCTATCTGTAGAGTGTCTTTAATGTTTAACAATCTTTTAAATAAGCCAAAAGTTTTAATTCTTCTTTGCGTGATTAAGCCAGTCAAGTGGTTTGTACTGAAAAGCATTTGGTATTGTTACTTTCGGTACAGTCTTGACTACATCGAGTAAATAGACTTGTTTTAAGATGTACCAATGATCAAATTGTATAAAAGTCCCCAATGGTCTGAAAGACAAGCCAATCAAATTGTCAGTCATTCTAGTTACTCGAAATTTAGATTAATACGTTTAGCAAGCGAATCATTTCATTAAACACAAGTCAACTTTCGTAATTAATGAACAAGAGCAAAAGATCTCCAAACTGGTTAGAAGGTATGGTAACATTTTCGAGGAAAGGTACCGATGGAGTTTTGTTGACACCAGCATTTGGTGTAGTGATGACCCGTTGGATGAGTTAACTGACCTGGGTAACGTCAGCCAGTTTGGCTGTAAAACCACTAGTGACCTTAAAAGCACTGATGCGTGTAGATGATTTCGAACGAAAACTACCATTCCAAGACGCTACGAATTTAGACAATATCGGTATGAATGCGGGTCTAATGCCCCAGTTAGACGATTTTCATTTCGTTATTGTACGGAATGTTTCATAGGGGGAAGCAAACACTAGCGTACAAGTTGTATACCGATCCACACCGTTGCCATGGGTGAGTTCTCTGGGGTATGATTGTTTTTCTCACAATATCGACTGGTCATATTGAAGATCTTCATTGAAGACAAATACATTATGATTGTGTATGTGTGCAATCGGTGTGCAGTTTGTCCCAGAATTCGGAATTGGAAATTTTACTCACATACCTATTGATTCATGTTGAGTAGTAAGAACCAGTTCGGTCTGACTGGCTGGTTGTTTGAGTGACTTGCTAGCTTCGACATGGATACCATTGAAAAATTTGTATAACAGTTACATTATCTTAAACTACTAATTTGACTGTCCATCCTATGGGAATTGAGTAAACACTATTAATGACGTGCAGCTTATTTTCAGATTGAGAAATGATAACAAAGGTCACATCACTGGTTATGAATTAATGGATTAGAAGATGATTAAACTATGCTTTATTTTCGGTGTGCAGTCGGATGTCATTACAGTTTATGTTCAATACTGATTGAGATGGTGGGATATCAGTGAGAAGTAGTTTTTGCTAGCCTACACATATTATCTTCAAAATAACGTTCCTCATATATAAGATTAAAAACGATAGCGTAATGAAGATATCGTGTTGATATTCATGGTTAATTTAACCTATAATAACATTCATGGGTGTGTGGTTGTACAAGCACCAGTGAAACGACAAGATGCATTAATGTGTGTATCACCGAATATGTACTAAAACGATTTATGATAAACTGAATTTGTATTACAGCCAACCATCATGAAGCCCTTGTAACGATAAGGCCACATGTTAGATACCAATGAAGTCTTCAGGACAGTCGGCCATAAAATACATAGAAAAAACCGACCTTTCTGATAACAGCAGCAAGCAAACATTGGGAACCAGATACTATACCCGTAAGAACAAATTGTGTCTATACTAACGCCACCATGATAACCTTAAGAAATCACAGACGCAATGATTCATCCTCCTTCCCTACTATCATCACCCTTCTAATGTGAACCTTTAATAGACATCCGTTCCTAACATCCCGATTGACCTGTACGTGCGACTTTTTAAATACCGTTTATTGGTGGTTGTTTCATATTGCCTTATTAAACGAACCTATGTTGCTTTCAGTCTAATTGGCTATTTATTTTCAAGGTGTTTGTAGTATGATTTTGAAGGTCTGAACTAAGATAGGTGTGGCTGGGTGTACTTGGGTCTCATTCGTTCTGCTTCGTTTATTCCCTGTTTATGACCTGTTTCTTTGCTTCACAGTTCTATGGTAGTTGAGCACCAATGTGAATCATTGTTGCACTGCTATGATAATGATGATGATGACTATGTCGAACATCTAATCGTTTACCGTACCGGGCATTATATGCTGAGGCCACCAACAGTTGGGTCAAGCCACGTGGTGGTCAAGCAATAACGTGGTCACAAAATATGAAGACCTTGACTGCTCCATTTTGTAAAGTGGG